>CAUYRH010013292.1:0-21542 GCA_963574655.1 Perodicticus potto | reverse complement strand
TTGAGACAGAGCCTCAAGCTGTCACCCTGGATAGAGTGCTATGGCATCACAGCTCACAGCAACCTCCAATTCCTAGGCTCAAGCGAGTCTCCTGCCTCTGCCTCCCAAGTAGCTGGGACTACAGGCGCCTGCCACAACGCCTGTCCATTTTTTGGTTGCAACCGTCATTGTTGTTTGGAAGGCCCGGGCTGGATTCGAACCCGCCTGCTCAGGTGTACGTGGCTGGCGCCTTAGCCCGTTTAGCCACAGGGGCCGAGCCATGTTCAGTTAATTTAGTTTTTCACTTTTATTTTTTTAGAGTGCAAGTCTTGCTTTGTTACCCAGCCTGGAGTACAGTAGGTATTCACAGGTGTGATCATTGTGTCATACAGCTTTGAACTTCTGGGCTCAAGTGATCCTCCTGCCTCAGCTCTTGAGTAGCGGGGGCTACAGGCATGCATCACTGTGCCCATCTATTACTTTGGTTTATTTTTGAATGTTAAATTAATGTTTATTTTTAGGTGGTGCCTGTGGCTCAAAGGAGTAGGGCGCCAGCCCCATATGCCAGAGGTGGTGGGTTCAAACCCAGCCCTGGCCAAAAACTGCAAAATATAAATAAATAAAATAATGTTTATTTTTAGAATAAATACCATTTGATTATATATATTATTCTTTTTATATATTGCTGGGTTTGTCTTACTAAATTATTCTTTTAATTTTAGAAATTTTCATCTATGTTCATGAGAGATAATGGTCTGTGATTTTCTTTTGTGTCTCTGGCAGGTATTTGTATTAGGTTTATGTTGGCCTTATGCTATGACTAAGGAAGTGTTTCTTATGTCACTATTTACTGAAAAAGTTGTGTAAGTTTGATTTCTGCTACTTTTAATATGTATGATCATCTCTTTTTTAAAGTTTCGGAAGTAGTCATCAAAACAGAGTATGGTTGTCTTCTTTTACAGTTGAGGAAACTGTAGCTTAGAGAAGTTAAGTGCTGTTAGGCAGCTGGTGGTTACTCGATCTGTATTAAAAAACCAGTTCTGTCTTACTTTGTAGGCTTTGCCGCATAGCATACAAGGAGTAAAATGACTAGGTGGTCATATGGGGGTCTTAAGAAATACTAGTATTCTTTTGAAAACTCAGAAAACGTCTTATTAAAACTTACTGTTGGTCACAGAAGCACACTCTTGATAAACGTTTTTTAGCTGTTTGCGAGGGTTGTGGCTTAAAGTAGCTAAGCTTCATAATTCTGTTGGCTTAGTCAAATGAAAAGTCTATCCATTCCAAAACTGAACAAATCAGTTTTATTTCTCTGTGGGAACAAACGGTTACTTGGAATTTACTGGGATTCCTCATTTTCCAAATCTATGTAGTTCTGGCAAAAATTCTTTGACTTTGTGAAAGTTATTTCCAACTTTGACTTTTCCTAGTTTATGATAGGTTAAGGAAATCAATTTAGCTTATACTGATAGATCCAAGGAGAAAGGAAGAAGCCTCATGTAAGGGAGATATAAGATGACTTTAAGGACGAATCTAGTACCTTATTTTCCTCCAAGTTCAATCATTCTCAAAATAGAAGTCTTCTATAAAACAAAAAGTTTAACTTTCATTTCATGTGGAAAAATCTTTTCCATCTATTAGGTGACACAGAATGCTTGGAAAACTGATCCTTATTTGTTCATTACGGAAGAATTAAGGTTTTCTAAAAATTATTTGCTAATGACTTATCATTCTATAACTATTTAAATGTGTTTTTTTCCCTGAGGATTGTATTGGAAATATTTGGCTTTTTTATGAGTTTTCAGTAAGTTTTAATGTTGTCTAATCACTAAAATTTATGCCGTGCCAATATTTCATTTGCTTCATATAAAAACCTCAATATGTTTGTCTCACTTCTGGTTATTTTAATTAGAAACTCTAGCTCCCTTTAAAACAGCTTCTCATTTTTAAAGCATAAAGTGTTTCACTTAGTGGAACCTACAAAAGTAATGTTTGAGAAGGCAAGTGCTTTTTTGCTAAAAAATGTTCTGTGTTAATAAAATCTCAGGATTTTAGAGCTTGAAACATTTTCAGAAGATCATTTGATGGGTGGCACCTGTATTCAGTGGGTAGGGTGCTGGCCACATACATCCAGGCTGGCAGGTTTGAACCCGGCCTGGGCCAGCTAAATGACAATGACAACAGCAGCAACAACAACAACAACAAAAATAGCTGGGTGTTGTGGTGTGCACCTGTCGTTCCAGCTGCTTGAGAGGCTGAGGCAAAAGAATTGCTTAAGCCCGTGAATTTGAGGTTGCTGTGAGCTGTGATGCTACAGTACTCTACTGAGGGTAACATAGTCAGACTCTATCTCAAAAAAAAAAAAAAATCATTTAATCCTTCTGGTACTTGTGATACTGCTATCTCAGTAGGATTATTTTCATGACAAATATCGTACTTAATGCTTTTAAAAATCCTTTAGTAATTATGTGTAGCTCCAACAATGGAGATTTGAGAAAAGTATAGATAGATATTATTTTCATCAATAAACACCTTAAAAATTAAAGTATTGGCCTGCTGATTTTTTTCCCTTCTCTTTAATTCTGCTAGTAATAGTAGGTACTTATTTGCTGTTTTGTAGCGCTAGTTGGTTAGTATGTGGACTCATATTCACTAAGGTTAATTATCAGTATAGGAATTAAGAGTTTCATTTGGGTTTTTATATAAAGCAAGGTATAAATAGACTTGGTAGTTAATTATTTGTGTTGAATGATGAAATGACATTTAGAGGCTCACTATAGTTACACAATTGGAGATACTTGGTATAGAAGTTGTTTTAAAATTCTGAGATAGAGAAAGAGGAAGTTGATTGATTTTATTATAGTAATGCTGTAAAATAAGAAAAATTTTAAAAATCACGATAAGTTGCCAAATAATTATTTAAAAAGGAATATTTGAATGTTACATTACTGGTGAGCTGGCAACTTTAATGCTATAGAAACTAGCATAGAAAACGGTTTCTTGTTTCTCCCACATTTAGGGCATTATTTCTAAAAACATTTGCTGAATTAAACGAAAGATTACTAAAATTTCAAATGCAGTTTTCCCTCCAACTGAATTTTTCCCTTTTTTAATTTTGGAATTGTTACTTCTAATGTTCAAAGACTCTAGGTGTGGGAAACTGTTGCCAGCAACATCTCCTAAGAGTTTGTTCTCCTAGATGTTCTGGTTATTATTGCTTTGCTTTTTTGTATATTATCATGATTTAGTTATTTTATGGGAACCTGAGAGAGTGAAAGGGCAAAAGGTTAGTTGGAAGAGAAAAGTAATGAAACTGAAACTAAAAGTGGTTAGAAATTTATTAGTCAGCTATCAATTACTACTTGTATATTATCTATGGTCAATTTTCAGTTTGTACTGACTTTTTCTTGTTCTTTGTGTGCCCTGCTTATGTTATTGATTTTGATCATTTAATTGATAGATCTGAGTACAGTTTGTTGAGTGCGCTCAAGTGATAATAATTAATATTAGTATTATTTTTGTGAAACACAAAGAGCTTATTCTTTGTACATATGGAGCTTAATCTTCCACACAAATTTTATTACGTGTATTGTATGGCAAAAAGAAATGGATTTATAACTCCTTTTCCATTTGTATGAATGAATCAGTTTAACTTCTCTTCCTGTTAGCGTTTTCTGTAAGTTTTATTGAAAGAGATGGCTAAAGTTAGTAATAAATATTTTTGTGATTATGTTCAGATTTCAGTTACTTACATCATTTTACAACTGATAGTCAAAAGTCACTTCAAAGTGTGAATATTTTTAACATAAAATTTCTGTTCAAGTTTTATAATTTGTTTTTATTTCTTCCAAAGTAATACATGCATATAGTCAACAAAGTACTAAAAGACAATGTGAGAAATAGTAGTCCTCTTTCCAGTTTTCTGTACTCTGTAGTCCTCCTCCCCAAAGGAAATCATTTATAATTCTTTTCTTAGTTTCTTATCTACCTACATAATGTAAAATAATATGGCTCATCTAATTTTTTTGCTTAAGTAATTCTGTTATGATAATTGAGTTAGCTTACTTAGTATCCTTCCCTCTGATCTTTTTCTATTCTCTTGTTATAGTTATGTCACAACTTTAAAATATGTTTTGATATTTATATTCTTTGTTTATGGAAATAATGTTTACATGTCAGCTGTGCTGCAGTCCACTTTTCTTAGCATCAAGTGTCAAAAAAAAGTCTAACGCAATTCTGATTTTTCTCTGGAAACTTATAGGGTTTCCTTTAATTCTGGTGCTCACTGATTTTGTGAAGTTAAACCTTCGTATGTTTCTTTTTTCAATCTTTGTGCTGTATTTTGTGGATCTTTTTATTTAGGAGATTCATATCTTTTAATTTGGGGGATCATTCCTGTTTTTTAGTAAATTCCTCTCTTTACATTCTATTTCCTAGATTAATTTAGCCTAATTTTTATTTTATTTTTTCTTTTTATTATTGGGGATTCATTGATTCATATAAAGAACCAGGTTACAGTGATTTGCTTTGTTAGATAAATTCCCTTTTATAATTGTGTCCTGCCCCCAAGAGGTGTGTTATACACCGTGACCCTCTCACCCCCCACACCTCTCTCCTTTCCACTCTCCACTCTCCCATCCCCCATGATGGACTAGGTCATCAATTGTCCTCATATCAGCATTGATTATATTGGATTCTTCGTGCCTCTCTTCTTATGATACTTTACTAAGAAGAATGCATTTCATCTCCATCCAGGTTAATACAAAAGATGTAAAGTCTCCGTTTCTTTTAAAGACTGAATAGTATTCTGTGGTATACATATACCACAGCTTGTTAATCCATTTCTGGTTTGGTGGGCATTTAGATTGTTTCCACAATTTGGCAATTGTAAATTGAGTTGTGATAAACAGTCTAGTGCAAATGTCCTTATGATAAAATGACTTTTTTCTTCTAGGTAGATGCCCAGTAATGGGATTGCAGGATCAAATGGTAGGTCAAGTTTGAGTTCTTTGGGGATTCTCCATAGTTCCTTCTGAAACGGTTGTATTAGTTTGCAGTCCCACCAGCAGTTTAAAAGTGTTTCCTTCTCTACACATCTGTGCCAGCATCTGCAGCTTTGAGATTTTGTGATGTGGGCTTTCTCACTGGGGTTAGGCAATTATCTCAGGGTAGTTTTGATTTACATTATCTCTGACAATTAGGGGCGATGAGCATTTTTTCATATGTCTGTTAGCTATTAATCTGTCTTCTTTAGAGAAGGTTCTATTCATGTCTCTTGCCCAGTTATATATGAAATTGTTGGCTTTTTTTTTTTGTTAATTTGAGTTCTCTGTAGATACTAGTTATCAAGCTTTTGTCTGATTCTTAATATGCAAATATCTTTTCCTGGTCTGATGGTTGTCTGTTTGCTTTGGTTGTTGTCTAGCCTAATTTTAAAAATATTTTTTCTTTCATAGTCCATCTCTTAATGTTTTTGTCTTATTTTTCTAGTTGTTATCCACTTCATCTTCCTATCTTTCTACTGAATTATAAAATTTTTGTTACGCTAGTTTTAATTTTTTGGAGGGCTTTCTTATTCTCTGTTTCCATTTTAATATTATGTTTTTGATTCATTGTTGGAACATTCATTCTTATCTTTCTGAGATTATTAACAGTTTATTGATATTGTCTTCTCTTCTTTCTCTTAGTTTCTAATTTCTTTTTGGCTCATTTTGTGTTTTGTCTTTCCTTTGGGAGCTTTCATCAGATTTTTAGAGTCTTAGATTTTGCAAAAGTAGACTCTTAAGATACTCTATCTTTGGTTATTTGTAAGGTGATTCTAGGAATTATGGTGAGAGAATCAGGAAGTGGGATTGGGAAAAGCAGAAAGCTAGTAAAGTGTATATTGATTGAGTGGGTTATTGTTTTGGGCGGCTAGTGCTTAATACTGCTGAAATTCCTTACTGAGACTGTATAGATTCACGTTGTCCAGTATTAATCACTAGCAACATGTGGTTATTTAAATTTAAATTAATTAAATTAAATAAAATTAGAAATGTAGTTTCCGGTCACATTGGCCACTTTTCAAGTGCTCAGTAGCCACATGTGGCTAGTAGGTACTGTATTGAACAGTATAGATATAGAACATTTCATCCTGGTTTAAAACATACATTAACATTGTACCACTGAGATGAAGGAAAGCTGAGATACTTATCTACCAACTTCTGTCCCTTATTAGTCACTCCTGGAGATGTTATGTCCCTGTCACTTCTGGTCTGCCCCACACAGGGGCTGTGTGTCATTATACTCCTTTCCCCTTGTTTCCTCCTGGGTACCAAATGACAAAATGCAGAATTTCTCTAGTTCCTTTTTTTCAGTGACCCAAATTCTGGTCTTCTGTCAGTCTGAGGAAGGTAGTCACTTGACTGAGTATCGTGAAGGGAGATTTTTTCTTATAAGTATAAATATGTAGATTTTCAACCAATCTGCCCAGATTTTAGTGGGAATTCTTATTCTAATATCTTGTTGTAACCGGTATCTTCAAGTTCGACGTATATGAATGATTCTATAGAGTAAATTCCTCTCCTGCAGGCATTTTGGCTTCAGTTTTCTCTAATCATAAAATTGCCAGCCCTCTGTTGCTTAAGACAAATTATGATACATGGTGTTTTAAATGTGTGGAAAAGTATACAGGAAAATACACAGGATGTACATAAAGTTTGTGTGCAGTTTAAAATAGTCGTAAATTGTCTACGGCCATACCACCCTGAATGCGCCCGATCTCGTCTAAAATAGTCATAAATTTAAATTGCACACGAACTTTATGTCCACTCTGTACTTGTAGTTGTAGTTCTTGTAATGTTTGGGATAAAACCAACTAGACTCTGATTTTTTTTTTAAATTAAATTTTAGACTTGTCACCACTCCATTAATATCAAGGCTGCTGGGTTTGTATTGTCTTTTTGCCTGTGCTATGGTGTGTTTAGTTTACTTATATTTCACTGAGAATTTTGTATCAATTTGCATAAGAGATTCTGGCATATTTGAATACTGAAAAAGATGAGTATTGCTAGAGGGTGGTGGTTGGGTGGAAGGGTAATAAAGGTGAGAAGGGTAGGAAGATAGGCAGGGACACATTTCATATTTAGCCTTGGGAACCATTTCTTACTGAGTCTGTGAAGCTTGATGCTACAAGCAGAGAGAAATGTGGAAAATATGTGGTTAGTAGTAACAGTGTAGCTTTTAGAAACAAAATATCTAAGAAGGTTTTAATGGGGAATTTCTAGGTATAATATAAGAAATAAATACTAATATCATAGGCCCAGGGGATAAAACAGGACTGACTTCTCTTTAGGGAAACATCAAGTTGTAAAAATGTGTTTACAAACATAAATTTATTAGCCTAAAGTTATTTATAATATCTTTGTATTTATCTTTTTAGTGATAGTAGGACCTATAGTGGCATCTCCTTTTAATTTTTTATTTAAAATTTTAAAGACAGGGTATTAGTTATCAGAGAAATGCATAACTTGGCTCTGTAACACAGCATTTTAAACCATAGGTTAGTAACTATAGCAGTGGCAGTATACACTACTACATACAGATAAAATGATCAGATCACAGTTTCAATGTTTGTTGCAAAATAAACTTCCCTGTAAAAGCAGCACCTTTGTGTCATTTTAACTTTATTTTCATTCTCCTTCCTTCCCTCTCCTTTAACAGATCCATACCAACAAGTTATTATACTAACTTATAATTATTCTCAATAATTATGCAGCCATGTCCTCCTTGGCCTCAGAAAACTCTCCTTCCTCCATCCCCTCACACAATTATACAAAGGTACACTTGGTGTACATCACGTCAAACTTGTTTTCCAGGCTATCTTAGATCCCAGCAATGGCTGTAGTATTGTTCATCATGCACAAAGCTCACTGCACCTTGTTACCACAGTGGGAGGCTGATAATTGAATGCCAGTGTTGAAGCCAATAGGGCATCACTCCACAGACTGCATGGTATTCTTGGTCTTGATGATGGCATTGGCAGCACTGACATCTTTGGGAACTATAGCATCATGGTACAACAGTCAGCAAACCATGTATTTACCATGGCAAGGGTCTCATTTCATCATCTGGTTGGTTGGCTCAAAGCAAGCATTGGCTGTTTGCGGTAGGCTTTCTCAGCAGAGAACACAGGCAGGGGCATAATGTGGTGAGGGGGAAGTGGATGTGGGGATAGGTCACCAGGTTGGTCTGAAATTCTGTTAGATCAACAGCCAAATCTAAGGGAAAGGCATTGATGGAGGACACAGTCTAACCTATCAACTCATAGGTTGGGCCCTCAATGTCATGGTTTCTACGACAAATGTGATAGACAGCCTCATTATCTACCATGAGGGCATAATAGCTACATCCCACAGCTTTTAATATTTTGTATCTTCTTTGTCAGTCAATTCAAAATATTTTCTTTAATTTTGATTTCTTTCTTTTGACCCATGGATTATTTAGAAGTTTGTTGTTTAATTTCTAAATATCTGAAGGTATTTAATTAATTAATTAATTAATTTTTTTTTTGAGACAGAGTCTTACTATGTCAACCTCGGTAGAGTGCTGTGGCTCAGCTATTTTTTGGTTGCAATTGTCATTGTTGTTTAGCAGGCCCAGACTGGGCTCAAACCCTCCACCTTTGGTGTATGTGGCTAGCTCCCTACTCACTGAGCTATGGACGCCGAGCCTGATTAATTTATTTTTGAGGCAGATTCTCACCCTGTTGCCCTGAGTAGAGTATTATGGCATCGCAGTTCACAGCAACCTCAAACTCTTGGGTTTAAGTGATTCTCTTGCCTCAGCCTCCCGAGTAGCTGGGACTACAGGTGCCCAACCACAATGCCTGGCTATTTTTGTTGTTGTAGTCATTAGTGTTTGGCAGGCCTGGGCTAGGTTCGAACCTGCCCGCCCCGGTGTATGTGGCCGGCACCCTAGCTGCTAAGCTATAGGCAACAAGCCTCTCTCAATTTTTTTTTAAACCATGTACTTGGTACCAGTAAAAACAAAATCTTCACATTGCTTATGTTTTGATATCTAATATCTTTATCTTGATGTGCTTCAGTGGGAGCCAGACTGCCTGTCTTGGAATCCTGGATGTATTTAGTGAAGTTGGGCAAGTCTTTTAATCTTTGTTTCTTCATCTATGATTTGGAGATAAAAATAGTCCCTGCCTTATGAGGTTGTTTTGAAGATTATGTAAGTTAAAACATTTAAAGCCTTTAGGACAGTGTTTGTTACCTTGGGGGTGCTTAATGAATATTAGCTGTTAGTATTTTAGTTTTTAATCTGTTTTTAAACTTCACAAATTTGAATTTCATGTCTTTTTGAAAACTCATTATGTTTTCTGGCACAGTTATCTGTTTTGATAAGTTAGATATTTTGATTATTATGGAATTTTGCTATCCTACATGGATTTAGTAGTTTTCAGAGAATAGTATGTAAGAAGATGAAACTTCTGAAAGAGCTTGATATTTATAAATGGGAATATTCAGCACTGAAAATTTATGCCAGTAAAAAGTTACTAAGTGTAAAACAGTAATTTTAGTTTTTTTGAATCCTGATGGCTTTGGGAAAACAGTAAATCTCAGGGTAATGAGTAATTACTAAGTAGCTATTACAAAGAATTATTTTGGGAGGTAAGAATAGCTTTCTCAGAATACTTTTATTTGCTCAAATTTAACTGAGGGAGAAGAATTATCTTTGTCTTTTGGGAAGGATTGTCAGAGCATTTTCATTAAAATAATGAAGTAGATGTCACGTGTGTTGTGTATATACATATGGAAAGGTCTTAATGACATGTAATTTAAAGAAGTATACTATAAAATTGTAGGTAGAGTATAGTCTCTTTTTTTTTTTTAAATAAATACTGCTATATGTTTATACTTACATGTATGCCAAGATATGAATAGTATTTTTCTGAATGGCTATTTATTGACTGTGATGATTTTAACATTTTGTCTTTTTTAAAAAAAATTAAAAAATTTTTTTTACAATGAATATATTGTATTTACATAAAAAGTTATAAAATTCAAAGGAGAGGTAACTCTGGTCAGCTCTTACGGGATTTGTAAAAGTGATAATCTGTGATATCATTTTTGTTGTAGAATTAAATTTTTGTGCATATGTGCATGTTTATGTATATATAGAGGTTGGTATATATGCGTGCCTATGTACTGTATATTTCATAGAACCATCTTGTTTTTCCTAATATGTGCATAGTAGCCCATTATTTGAATAAAACATAATTTATTGACCTAATTTCTATTGAAAAGGATTTAGGTTGTTTTTGTGTAATAGTTAACTTGTGTTTTATATAAGTTTATCTACAGCCTTTAAGAGTTTTTTTTGGTTGTTGTTTTTGAGACAGGGTCTTACTCTTTTCCCTGGATAGAGTGCTGTGACATCATGGCTTACAGCAACCTCAAGCTTGTGGGCTCAAGAGATCCTCTTGTCTCAGCTTCCCAAGTAGCTGGGATTATAGGCGCCCGCCACAACGCCTGGCTAGTTTTTCCATTTTACTAGAGACAGGTTCTCCCTTTGGCTTAGGCTGATCTCGAACTCATGAGTTCAAGTGATTCACTTGCCTCAGCCTCCCAGAATGCTAGAATTACAGGGGTGAGCCACCATACCTGTCCTGCTTGCTTTTAAGAATTTTAAGGCAATTGCTAATTTGTCTTTCTAAATAGTTGGAACAGTTTACAGGCTCTTCAGCAATGTTAGAATACTTTTCCTTTCATATTCTAGTTACTGCATGCACAAAAAAACAATTAACAGGTAAATTCTACTGACGAACAGAAAATACTTCTGGTTATGAAAAAAGTGCCAATTATTTTCTTTATCTTCTTTTAGGATTTTATGCCATTTTTTATGCCAGAAATTGAATTTTACATTTATTGCAAAGATGGGAGTACAGTGCTGAGCATGATTGTTAAAAATGTAACTCATACAGGACATGTATAAGCTAAATTGATGGCAAATTTGAATCCTAATATCCTAGAGCATGTTTGTGTTCAGTGAATATTTGTGAAATGAACAAATAAATATATAAGTTTGGATCTCAGAGGAGATTTCACTGCTGAAATGTAAATTCAGTAATAAGTAGCATATGTATCTAGATGGTATTTAAAACCAGAGGACTGGATGAGATTTACCTAGGGATAATCTTCAGGAAAGGGGCTCCAGATTCAAGCTTTGGACCACTTTTTCATTTGTAAGTCAGACCAGAAGGATGAAGCAAGTTAGAAGAAAACCTGAAGAGACATATAATATATAAGTTTGAGAGACATCAAAGAGTGGGCTGTCATTTTTTTAGGAGTTTGAATTTAGCCATTAACATAACCACTGTTACCCTACAAGATGGAGAAAAAGGGATTCTGTTTCAGAAAGTGTTCTTGCTGCATTAAAACTATTTCAGAAGGAGAACAGTTTCCTGAAAGATGAAAATTATTGGTTAATATCTAGTCTTTTTAGGCAGGTATAATTATTAACTCTACTTTTATGGATAGGAGACAAATGTAAAACTTGGCCAGCATCATGTAGCTAGTAAGTAGCAGAGCCTAGATTTGTAATCAACTGTGTTTGGGAAGGTAGTAATGCTCCTACTATTACGTGTACAACTCTGTTCTGTAGATGAGGAACCTAAGTTATAAAATGACTTAAGTAATTTGCCTTCAAAGGACTTCATTGATTACATGGCCCCCTGATAATTTTTTGAAATATTATTTATCTAGAATTAATGCCAAGAATGTGCTACCTTTCATGATTCTGCTGAAGTTATAGCTGTTAACAAAAATTGATTAGCTTAATACATTTCTTTTTTTTTTCTTTATTTGAGATAGGCTCTTACTCTGTTGCCTGGGCTGGAGTGCAGTGGCATGATCATAGCTCCCTATAGCCATGAACTCCTTGTCTCAAGCAATTTTCCTGTCTCAGCCGTCCAAGTAGCTAGTACTACAGACATGTGCCATCATGCCTGGCTAATTTTATTTTCTTTATTTTTGTAGAGATAGAGTCTTGCTGTGTTTCCCAGGATAGTCTCAAACTCCTAGTTTCAAGAAATCTTCCCTCTTCAGCCTCTCAAAGTGCTAGAATTACAGGCATGAGCCACCATGGTTGGCCAGTTGTGTACATTTCATATGCAAAAGTAAACATGCTGTGTTTAAATAATGAAAACTTAAGAATCCACCTAGAAGATATTACCAGAAATCAGTATTCTTTGAACTGCAATGTGAGAATAACTTTGGGAGCTATTTTTGGTCCTTTTTAAAATAAAGAGCAATATCCAGGCATAACTAAAAGATGATTTCTGCTTATGCTGTTTTCTTTGTCTGAAATGAACAAATGATGATGCTCTCGTTATTCTAACATCTCTCTCCCCCTTCTGTTTTTTTTTAAATTTCAGCTTAATATGAGGCTACATATGGTTAGGTTACATTGTTTGCATTTGTTAGGTAGAATCCAACTTGTAGTTGTGTCCCTCACTCAGGATGTTTAACACATATCCTTACATTATGCTGGCTAGGGGACAGCACACCTCTCCTTCCATTTTTGTTGTTGCTGTTTTTGTTTTGCAGTTCAGCCAAGGCTGAGTTTGAACCCACCACCTCCGATACATGGGACTGGCGCCCCACTCGCTGAGCCACAGGCGCCGCCCCTCCTTCCATTTTAAAATAGTTAAATCACTTCTACTTTTCTTCCTCTGGCTCCACCAGAAATAGACTCTTTTTCCTTTGAACTTCGATAATAATTTAAGATTTGGTTTTCTCTTGCTTAGTGTACTTACTCATTTTGCTATAGTAGATCTTCAAGTAACCTTAAAAGAAAGAATATGTGGAAAGTATCCTTTCTGAGTTCTTGCATATCTGAACATGATGTTATTCACCCTCAGACTAGATTATATGATTTATGTGTAGTTTCAAGATCTTCTTCAGAAATGTAAAGGCTCTGTTGACTTTTCTTCTGTAGTATTGCTGGAAATTGAATGCCATTCTAATTCTTGATAGGTGATATGTTTTTATCTCTCTTTCAAATTATAAAGGATAGTTAGTACCCACAATTATCTTCTTCTTTGTTGATAAGGGTTTCTGAAAGAGCACTTATTTCAAACATTTGGTACTCTTTTATATCCTTCATAATAAAGGGATAACATAGAGTATTATTAGTTACGAGCACAGATTCTGGAGCAAAATTGCCCAGATTGAATCCCAACTCCACTATCTATTTGATCTTGAACAACTTATTTACTGCTTTTGTGCCTTTTTTTTTCTTTTTTTTGAGACAGAGTCTCACTATGTCACCCTCAGTAGAGTGCTGTGGCATCGCAGCTCACAGCAGCCTCAAACTCTTGGGCACAGGTGATTCTGTTGCCTCAGTCTCCCAAGTAGCTGGGACTACAGGTGCCCACCACAACGCCTGACTATTTGTTGTTGTTGTCGTCGTTGTCGTCGTTGTCGTCGTCATTGTCATTGTTGTTTAGCTGGCCCAGGCCGGGTTTGAACCCAGGAGCCCTGGTGCATGTGGCCGGCACACTAACCACTGAGCTATGGGAGCCAAGCCTTGTGCCTTAATTTTTCTAGCATTAAAAAATGGGAATGATGGTTATTTTAGCACCTACCTCTTAGGATTTCTGGAATGGGTTTTGTTATTTTTCAGATTAATATGTGGGTACAAATGAACTTGTAGTTGAGCCCTTCAAATGAACTTGTAGTTGAGGTATGCCATAGTACCCTTACATTGTGCCCAATAGGTGAGGATTTACCAATCCTTAGTATGAGTTAATGTTAATAGACAATTAGAATCATAGTCTATCAGGAATATAGTAACATGGGATTTGGCCAACTGTAACTTGGAAGTCAAATCCAGCATATGACCTATTTCTGTACTGCTTGTGAGTAAGATTGCTTTTTCGTTTTAAAAGTATTGTTTAAAAAGAAAGATAATATGCATATAGAAAGTCCAAAATATTACTATCTTGACCCTTACAGAGAAAGTTTGCCAAGCACTTAACATGTTATATGTATTTGTTAAAAAATTATAATATTTTAATAATCTGATTACAGGGGAATGAGGAAGATAGGAAGAAAGTATTTATAAATTCTCCTTTGTCTCCTTTCATTGTAATTGAAGTTAAATTCCTGGTGATTATGGCAAGAAAAATTTTAAGTGTAATTTAGGGGAATTGTTATCACAGAGAAGAAATTAAAAATATGTTTGCTTTTGAATATACTGATTAAATAAAGCAATACCTGTGAATAACACTGGGAGGTCTGTGGAATAGGCAGGGTTACTACAAACCAATAGAAAATAGTAAAAACTGAGAAAGAAATATGGAAAGAAAGAACAACAGGAGTGAAAAAATATTTGGCAATGCAGTGCATCACCAAGAAAAGTTTTCTCTGCCGTTTGAGAGTATACTTGGTTGAAAATTCTAAAAGTTGTGGCAACTAAGTCATAATTTGTTCTAGTCTCCTGCTGTGAAAAATGACATGACAAATATGCCTAAAATCTATTGTTTTCTGGAATATTGTGTTCATACTTCAAATGTGCCATTGTCGAATAAAGTTCATTTCTCACTGATCCTAAAGTTCATTTCTAACGTAATATATCTGACCTTCCTTAACTTGTGGCATTTCTGTTTTCTTGAAGCATGTGTTTGTCAATACTTTGTCTTTTAGGAAGTCTTTAGGAATTCATCCAGGAAAAAAAACTACTAACAGCAACCAAATGAATGTATATTATTGTGTAGGATGAAAAATACTGACTTTTGTAACTGTACCCTGGGATATTTTTTGTTTCCGTTAATCTAATTTTGAATTAGAAATTTTAAAGGACAATACATATAATATATTTAATTATTAGGAAACACTTGTCATTTTCCTAAAATTTTAGTTTTATCCTTCGATAAGTAACGCAGATATTAGCATTTATTCTGGCTAGGTGTGGTGGTTCATACCTGAATCCTAGCAATTTGGGAGACTAAAGCAGGAGGATCACTTGAGCTGATGAGTTCGAGACCAGCTTGAGAAAGAGTGAGACTTTGTTTCTATAGGAAGCTACTTGGGAGACTGAAGCAGGAGTTTTGCTTGAGCCAAATTTGAGGTTGCAGTGGTCTATGGTTGTACCATTGCACTGTAGCTGTTCTTTTTTTTTTGTCTCAACAGGAAAATAAATAAGTAAATAATTAAAATCCTGAAATAAGTCCTGAACAGACCAGTAATGAGTAGCAAGGTTGAAACACTAATAAAAAATCTTGCAAGAACAACAAAAACCCCAGACCAGGCATATTCACAGCTGAATTCTTCCAGACCTACAAAGAAGAATGGCTATCCTACTAAAACTGTTTCATAACATTGGGAAGGAGTGAATCCTACCTAACTCATTTTATGAAGCCATTGTAGTATCACCCTGGTACTAAAGCCAAGAAAGAGAACAACAATAACAAATAAAGAAAAGTATAGACCGGCTCGGTGCCTGTCGCTCAATGGG
Source organism: Perodicticus potto (assembly GCA_963574655.1). NCBI lineage: Eukaryota > Metazoa > Chordata > Mammalia > Primates > Lorisidae > Perodicticus > Perodicticus potto. The sequence goes on along the minus strand of CAUYRH010013292.1, from coordinate 6,056 downwards.
CTAAGGCGCCAGCCACGTACACCTGAGCTGGCGGGTTTGAGTCCATCCTGGGCCTGCCAAACAACAATAACGGCTGCAACTAAAAAATGGCTGGGCGTTGTGGCGGGCGCCTGTGGTCCCAGCTACTTGGGAGGCAGAGTCAGGAGACTCGCTTGAGCCCAGGAGTTGGAGGTTGCTGTGAGCTGTGATGCCACGGCACTCTACCCAGGGTGACAGCTTGAGGCTCTGTCTCAAAATAAAAAGAAAATAAAAAAAAGAAAAGTATAGACCGATATCCCTTACAAACATAGGTACAGAAATCTTCAACAGAATATTAGTAAATCCAACAGCTCATCCAAAAGATTTCAAGTAGATTTCATCTTAGAGATGTAAATGCAAATCAATAAATCCAATTCACCACATAGACAAAAGGAAAAACAAACACCATATGATCATCTCCATAGATGTAGCAAAAGCATTTGATAAAATCTAGCATCCCTTCATGATAAAAACTCTCAACAAACTAGGCATAGAAGGGTCATACCTCAAAAAAAAAAAGCCACATATGACAAACCCACAGCAAATATACTAAATGGGGAAAAGCTGAAAGCATAGGCCCTAACTCGTGGATTAAGACAAGTGTGCCTATTGTTTTCTCTTCTTTTAAGCATAGTACTGGGAGTCCTCACTAGAGTAATCAGGCAAGAAGAGAAAGAAAGGGCATCTAAATCCAGAAAGAGGAGGTCAAACCTGAGGGTGGAGCAAGATGGCAGACCAGAAGGATTATTCAGGGGAGTTCTAGAACAACTGAGGAAGAAGAGAGAAACCAGCCATATGAGCCACGGGGACCTCACCCAGATTTGTAGCTCAGGGAGCACAGCAAGGAGGTGGTGAGCTTGATACAGCATATGATCTGGAGCTATAGAACTCTGATGAATTATGCAAGTGATTGCTACCACCACTGAGGTCCTGTATGGGAGGAAGCCTTGTTAGAGTTTTCAGTTGTTGGGGGAAGCTCCACATTGAGTGGGTGCGGGAATCCCTCTGCTTGTCCCAAGAGTGGAGTTCTGATCCCAGCAGGAAGAATTAAGATAGCTTTACTCAGACTGAGGCCACTTCAAGACGTAAGCTCTGAGACAAGGTAATTTGAAGCAAAGGAGGCAGTGAGAAGGAAAAGGGAGGACAAGGAGGTAAACAAGAAGAAAGAACATGTGAGAAGGAAACAACAGAAAAATTCGGGCAACCTGAAACACCAAAACAGAGCAACTCCCCTAAGGGACCATGAGGCAGGTACTGCAGAAGTCTCCAAAAACAATAAAGAATTAATGGACTTGACAGAAAGGAAATTTAAAATATGGATGATAAAGACAATAAAAGGAGTGGACAAGAAAATGGAGACAGAACCAAAATTTGGATGAGAGATATGTAGAATATGGAAAGGATATGGCAGAGCTTAAGGAGATGAAGGAGACAATCAGGGAATGTAAAGATACAGTAGAAAGTATCAAAAATAGGTTAGACCATGGAGAAGAAAGAATCTCAAGCTAGACGATAACGTTTTTAAGTTAACCCCGGGTAGTTATAGAGGCCAAAAAGAAGAGAGAGAAAACGGAACAGGTGCTTAGAGAACTATGAGACTCCATGAAGAATTTAAACATCTGAATAATAGAGATTCCTGAACGGGAAGAAGATTGTCCCAAAGGAATGGAAGTCTTACTGGATACTGTCCATAAATGATAACTTCCCACGTTTTACTAAAAGACCCTAACACACGTCTTTCAGATGGATATCTAACCCCAAGTCATCTTAAATCAAACAGAGCCTCTCTAAGACACATTGTAATGAACCTGGCCAAAGTCAAGATGAAAGGAAAAATTCTGCAAGTAGCCAAGAGTAAGTGCCAACTGACCTACAGAGGCAGAGCCCTTAGCATGACAACAGACTTCTTAACTGAAACTTTCCAAGCCAGAAGAGCATGGTCATCCACCTTCAACATTCTTTTTTTTTATTATTATTATTAAATCATAGCTGTGTACATTAATGCAATCATGAGGATACAATGTGCTGGTTTTATATACAGTCTGAAATATTTTCATCAAACTGGTTAACATAGCCTTCATGGCACCCTCTTTGTTATTATGTTAAGAATTTATATTCTACATTTAGTTAATTTCACATGTACCCTTGTAAGATGCACCATAGGTGTGTTCCCACCAATTACTCTCCCTCCACCCATCCTCTCCTCTTCCCTCCCCTCCCTCTCCCCTTTTCCCATAATCTTGGGCTATAATTGGGTTATAGCTTTCATACAAAAGCTATAAATTGGTTTCATAGTAGGGCTGAGTAAATTGGATACTTTTTCTTCCATTTTTGAAATACTTTGCTAAGAAGAATATGGTCCAGCTCCATACATGTAAATAAACATGAAAGAAGTAAAGTCTCCATCTTTCTTTAAGGCTGCATAATATTCCATGGTGTACATAAAGCACAATTTATTAATCCATTTGTGGGTTGATGGGCACTTGGACTTCTTCCATGACTTAGCAATTATGAATTGGGCTGCAATCAACATTCGGTACAAATATCTTTGTTTAATGTAATTTTTGGTCTTCTGGATATATACCTAGTGGAGGAATTGTAGGATCAAATGACAGGTCTATTTTTAGATCCCTAAGTGTTCTCCAAACATCTTCCCAAAAGGAAAGTATTAGCTTTTATTCCCACCAGCAGTGTAGAATTGTTCACTTTTCTCCACATGCATGCCAACATCTCTTGGTTTTGAGATTTTGTGATGTGGTCTAATCTTACTGGAGTTAGATGATGTCTCAAAGTAGTTTTGATTTGCATTTCTCTAATGATTAAGGATGATGAGCATTTTTTCATGTGTCTGTAGGCTGTGTGCCTGTCTTCTTCAGAGAAGTTTCTCTTCAAGTCCCTTGCCCACCCTGAGTTGGGATCACTTGTTCTTTTCTTGCTAATACGTTTGTGTTCTCTGTGGATTCTGGTTATTGAACCTTTGTCAGAGACATAGCTTACAAATATTTTCTCCCAAAATAAGAGTTGTCTTCTTGCTTTACTTACTGTGTTCTTGGCTGTGCGGAAGCTTTTTAGTTTGATCAGGTCCCAGTAATGTATTTTTAGTGTTGCTTCAATTGCCGCAGGGTCCTCCTCATAAAATATTCACCCAGACCTATTTCTTAAGTATTTTTCCTGCACTTTCTTCTAGTATTTTTATAGTTTCATGCCATAAGTTTAAATCTTTAATCCAGTGAGAGTCTGTCTTAATGGTGAAAGGTGTGGGTCCAGTTACAGTCTTCTACAGGTCGCCAGCCAGTTGATCCAGCACTGTTTGTTAAATAGGGAATCTTTTCCCCACTGAATGTTTTTAAGTGGCTTGTCAAAGATAAAATAATGGTAAGTAGTTGGGTTCATCTCTTGGTTCTCTATTCTGTTCCATACATCTCCCTCTCTGTTTTTGTGCCAGTACCATGCTGTTTTGATCACTATTGATTTATAGTATAGTCTGAGGTCTGGTAGTGTGATTCCTCATGCTTTGTTTTCATTTCTGAGTAAATGTCTTGACTATTCCAGGTTTTTTCCTGATTCCATATAAAATGAAGTATTATTTTTTTGAGATCTTTAAAGTATGACAGTGGAGCTTTAGTAGGGATTGCATTAAAATTGTATATTGCTTTGGGTAGTATGGACATTTTAACAATGTGTACTCTTCTCAGCCATGAGCATGGTATGCTTTTCCATTTGTTAACATGTTCAGCTATTTCTATTCTTAGTGTTTCATAGTTCTCGAGATCTTTCACGTCCTATTTTAGATAAACGCCCAAATATTTCATCTTCTTTGGCACTACTGTGAATGGAATAGAGTCCTTGACTGTTTTTTTGGCTTGGCTATTGTTGGTATATATAAAGGCAACAGATTTATGAGTGTTGATTTTGTTACTTGAGACTCTGCTGTATTTCTTGGTCATTTCTAAGAGTTTTGTAGTAGAATCACTAGTGTTTCCAGATATACAATCATATCATCTGCAAAGAGTGAAAGTTTGATCTCTTCTGACCCTATATGGATACCCTTGATTGCATTTACTTGCCTAATTGCTATGGCTAAGACTTCCATTACAATGTTAAAAAGCAGTGGAGACAATGGGCAACCTTGCCTGGTTCCTGATCTGAGTGGAAATGATTTCATTTTAACTCCATTCAATATGATATTGGCTCTGGGTTTGCTGTAGATGGCCTCTATTAGTCTAAGAAATGTCCCTTCTATACCAATTTTCTTAAGTGTTCTGATCATGAAATGATGCTGGATATTATCAAAAGCTTTTTCTGCATCAATTGAGAGAATCATATGGTCTTTGTTTATTAATTTGTTTATGTGATGAATTACATTTATAGATTTACATATATTGAACCAGCCTTAAGACCCTGGGATAAAGCCCACTTGTTTGATGTGTTGTTGGAGTCTGTTTGTTAGTATCTTCTTAAATATTTTTGCATCAATATTCATTAGTGATATTGGTCTTTAATTTTCTTTTCTTGTTGGATCTTTTCCTGGTTTGGGGATCAGGGTGATTTTGCTTCAGAGAATGTGTTGGGTGGTATTCCTTCTTTTTCTATATTTTGGAAAAGGTTGAGTAATATAGGTACTAGTTCTCTTTAAAGGTTTGGTAGAATCCGATGTGAAGCCATCTGGTCCTGGGCTTTTCTTTTTAGGGAGATTTTGTATAGTTGATGCTATTTCAGAACTTGATATAGGCCTGTTCAACATTTCCACTACATTCTCACTAAGTATAGTGATGAGCTTACAAGTATTGATCTATTTTCTTCAGACTTTTGTATTTCTGAGAACAGAGTTTCTTATAATATTCATTAGGAATTTTTTGAATTTCTGAGTTGTCTATTGTTACTTTGTCCTTACCATTTCTGATTGATGAAATTAGAGATTTTACTCTTTTTTTCCTGGTTAGGTTAGCCAAAGGTTTATCTATTTTATTGACCTTTTCAAAAAACCAACTTTTTGATTTATCATTCTGTTATTTTCCATTTCATTCAATTCTCCTTTAATTTTGGTTATTTCTTTTCTCCTGCTGGGTTTGCAGTTGGAATGTTCTTCCTTTTCCAGTTGCTTGAGATGTCCCATTAAGTTGTTAACTTCCTCTCTTCCCATTCTCATTTCCATTTCAAAAAATCAACTTTTTGATTTATTGATCTGATTGTTTTTTATTTCATTTAATTCTGCTCTAATTTTGGTTATTTCTTTTCTCCTACTGAGTTTGGGGTTGGAATGTTCTTCCTTTTCCAGTTGCTTGAGATGTCCCATTAAGTTGTTAACTTCCTCTCTTCGTGTTCTCTTGAGGAAGGCTTGCAGTGTTATAAATTTCCCTCTTAGGACTGCCTTTGAGGTATTCCAGAGGTTCTGATAATTCCTGTCTTCATTGTCATTTTGTTTCAAAATTTGATAATTTCCTTCTTAATCTCATCTATGGCCCAGCTATTTTTCAGCATAAGGTTATTTAGTTTCCATGTTTTTGTATGACTACGCTGATTCCTGTTGTTACTGAGTTCAATTTTTTTTTTTTTTGAGACAGTTTCACCTACTATCCCTCCGTAGAGTGCCGTAGTATCGCAGATCACAGCAACTTCCAACTCCTTTGGCGTAGGCGATTCTCTTGCCTCAGCCTACCGAGTAGCTGGGACTACAGGCACCTGCCACAATAGCCGCCCATTTTTTTGCTACAGTTTGGCCAGGGCTGGGTTTGAACCCACCACCCTCGGTATATGGGGCTGGCACCCTAACAACTGAGCCAGAGGCGCTGCCCTGAGTTCAAATTTTATTCCTTGATGGTCCGAGAAGATGCAAGGAATAATTTCTATTCTTTTAAATTTGCTGTAGTTAGACTTGTGACCTAAGATATGAGCAGTTTTGGAATATGTTCCATGGGATGATGAGAAGAATGTGTATTCAGTTTTGTTAGGATGAAATGTTCTATAAATGCCTGTTAAATCCAATTTTTGAATGGTTAAATTTAAGTGTAAAATGTCTTTGCTTAGTTTCTTATTGA
>CAUYRH010013286.1:0-15105 GCA_963574655.1 Perodicticus potto | reverse complement strand
TCTCACTGAAGAAGGTGTTGAAAGAGTCATCTCCTCCCTCAATGGTCTTGTCACTTGGCATCTGGCCATCGGGTTGGATGCCGTGTTCCAGGCAGTAGAGCTCCCAGCAGGCATTGCCAATCTGGACACCAGCCTGGCCAACATGGATGGAGATGCACTCATGCATGGTTGCTGCTTCACGGTGGTCAAGCCGAGAGGAAAAGGAGAGGTTGTTCCTTCTTACAGCGCAACTCTTAAGTGGTCAACGTAAGAGAACCTCTTCTGCTATTTCTTTTCTTATCTTCTGCTTTTCTTTTCATAATTTTCTTTATCAAGGTCCTTTATCTCTTTTGTTAGGTATATTCCTAGGTATTTCATTTTCTATGAAGTTACTATGAAGGGAATTTTGTCCTTGATTAACTTCTTATCAGAAGCAAAGGCTTCTGATTTGTGGACATTGATTTTATATCCTGAGACATTACTGTATTTTTTGACGACTTCCAGGAGTCTTGTGGTTGAGTCTTTGGAGTTCTCTAAGTATAAGATGCTATTGTCGGCAAAGAAGGAGAGTTTGACCTCCTGTTATCCCATTTGGATGCCCTTTATTTCCTTCTCTTGCCTGACTGTATTAGCTAAAACCTCTAGCACTATGTTGAATAGTAGTGGTGATAGAGGACAACCTTGTCTGGTTCCAGTTCTAAGTGGAAAAGCTTTCTGTTTTACTCTGTTTAGTATAATATTAGCTTCAGGTTTTCCATAGATGGCTTAAATTGGTTTAACAAATGTGTCTCCTATGCCTATTTTCTTCAGGGTTCTAATTAGAAAAGGATGCTGGATTTTATCAAATGCTTTTGCTGCATGTACTGCATATAGTCTTTGTTTTTGCTTCTGTTGATAAGGTGAATTACGTTTATGGACTTACATATGACATCCCTGGGATGAAACCTACTTGATCATGATGAATGATTTTTTTAGCGTGTACCTGTAATCTATAGGCTAGAATTTTTTTGAGAATTTTTTGCATCTATTGGTTTGAAATTCTCCTTTTTGTTGGTTCTTTTCCTAATTTTGGTATCAGGGTGATGTTTGCTTCATAGAACATGTTGGGGAATATTCCTTCTCAAATTTTTTGAATAATTTCTCTTAAATATAAGCTTTTCTTTGAAAGTTTTATAGAATTCTGGTGTGAAGCTATCTGGACCAGGGCTCTTTTGTTGTTGTTGTTGTGAGACTTTTTATTGCTTCTTTGATTTCAGTTTTTGAGATTTCTTGTTCAAGAGCTCTATTTCTTCTTGATTAAGTCTAGGGAGAGGATGTAAATTCAGGTATTGATCCATTTCCTCCACATTGTCAAATTTCTGGGCATAGAGTTTCTTATAGTACTGAGAGTTGATCTCTTGTATCTATGTGGCATCTGTTATTATGTCTCCTTTATCATTTCTGATTGAGGTTATTAGAGATTTTATTTTTCTGTACATTACAATGTGTCTTGGAGAGGCTCTGTTTGAGTTGAGATGACCCAGGGTTTGATATCCATATGAAAGGAGTGTGTTGGGGTCTTTAGTAATACTTGGAAAGTTTTTCTTTATGATGGTGTCTATTAGGGCTTCCATTCCTTTGGGACAATCTTCTTCCTCTTCCAGAATCCCTATTATTCATATATTTGAACACTTCATGGAGTCTCATAGTTCTCTAAGTGCCTTCTGCTTTTTCTCTCTTCTTTTTTGCTTCTTTTACTATCTGGGTTAACTTGAAAACTTTATAATCTAGCTCTGAGGTTCTTTCTTCTCCATGTGCTAACCTATTTTTGATACTTTCTCCTGCATTTTTACATTCCCTGATTGTCTCCTTCATTTTCTTAAGTTCCACCATAACCTTTCTATATGCAACATATCTCTCATCTGATTTTTGGTTCATCTTACCATTTTCTCCTCCATTGCTTTTATTGTCTTTATCATTCATATTTTAAATTGCCTTTTTGTCAAGTCCATCAATTCTTTACAGGTGGAGTCTTCTTCAGCAGCTGCCTCATGGTCCCTTGAGGGTGTTCCCCTGTTTTTGGTTTTTTATGTTGCCTGAATTTATCTATTTGTTCCTCCTCATGTGTTCTTTTTTCTTGTTCACCTCCTTGTCTTCCTTTTAACTTCTTACTGCCTACTTTGTTTTCAACAGAAGTATTTGCTCTTGATGACAGTATGTTGCAATATGTCTCTGGGACACCAGGTGGCATTGTGGGTTTTAGAAGACAGCACAGCCAGAAACCTCTATGGTCCTTATTCCAAACTTAGTTACTTTCAGTGACTGCCTGATTATTTCCTCAGTGTTCATACCCTGCCTGGTTGGGATTTTGAAACTCACAAGAACCCTTCAGGGATAGGTCTCATAACACCATAACTCCTGACACCAGTTCCCATGGAGTATGGGTGTCCCTCAGCCTGTCCCAAGAGTGGAGTTCTGATCCCAGTAGGCAGAATTATGACTGCCATGCTTTAAGCCCCGGCTAAGACCTTTGCAATACCTTCCCACAATGGCAGCCTCTGGCCACTGTGACCTCATTTTGGCTGCCTTGCCAGCTACCAAATCTATGGCAAATCCACTCCAACTGGCATTCAAATCTGGTTGTTGTATACTCTTTGCATCTGCCCACTCTTCCAAGCTTTCCACTCAATGCACAGCTTCCCCTGACAAATGAAAATGCTGGAAAGGCTTCCTCCCATCCCAGGCCCTCTATAGGAGTCCAGCCAATCCCAAATAGTCACAATCACTCGCCTAGTTCATCAGATTTCCATCACTGCAGATTATTCGCTGTATCTAGCTCTCCACCTCCTCTCTGTGCTCCCTGAGCTGTCATTCTGGGTAAGGTCTCCATACCAGGTATGGCTGGGTTCTCTCTTTTTCTCCAGTTGTTCTAGGAAAGCTCAGCTGAATGATGCTTCTCTTCTGCGATCTTGCTCCACCCCCTGGTGAATCTTTTAAGTATGATTCCATGAACATATTTTAGGTGATATTCAATGTAAACACATTGCATATAATCTTATATATAGTTAATTGTAAGACTCTAGTTCCTTACTCATGCTTACTTTTTCATGTAAGTTTTGTTTTATGCAAAGTCTTAGTAAAGGGTTAAAAAAAAGCAAAGGACTTTTCCAATCCTTTTGCCTAATTAAATGATTCATTAACTTTAAACACACTTGGTATATATTGAACAAAGGAGATGGCTTTGGTTTTGTGTATCTGGAAATAAAATGGGATTTAAATGGGCTGAAAACATAGGTGGAATTCCTAATAAATAATAAGGCTGAGAAGCAGACCTTGGAAGCCTTGGTTGGTGGGCAGTGCCAGAGGCTAGTGCTAGGTAAGCACCCAAGTAGAAGCAGGTGGAGAGTGACTCAGAGACCAACAGCCACAGCATAAGAGTTGTTTAAATGCTTCAGTTTACGTTTTAGTTCATGCTAGAAGTGTTAGAATTTAAAATCAGGTGTTCTTCCTTCACCTAAATTTATTTGCTTTAATCATTTCCATTTTAAATAATTCATTATCTTTTGGGAGATAAAAGAATAGTTTATTCTGGCCTTTTTCCTATTTTGAGGATCACAAAAATACATAGAAAAATACAAGCAGAGCTTTGTTATGATTGACAAGGGAAATACTAATGTCAAAAACTTACCAATCAATAATGTCCTCAGACTGGGAGAAATCAATGCCTTGGTAATATCTAGGTGAAGTGGTAAAGAGGAGTCATGTGATATGAATGTTGTGCTATGTATTATGACATTTGAGTTTTGTGGGATAGATTTGATGGTTATTATCTCAATAAATAGGCATTATCAATTCTTCTGTGATTGGCATATAAAAATTATAAAATTGCAAAGAACATTCAAAGAAACTTGACTGTGTAAAATAAGTAATTCAGCAATGTTTCTACCCTAAATATGGGAACGTAAAAACAACGTTCCGTATCTCTAGCCTGTCTTGATCATTGTCTGCCCAGTTTCCTTCTGTGGCATCATACTTCCTCCAAACCTACTGCAGAATACAGTAGGCATTAAAGGGGAATTTATTCCATGTCATTATGTAAATCATCAAGAAGGGTAGACTTTGAGCCCCTAGAACATATTCTTGGGTCCACAGGGATTCAAACTAGTGCCTTGGGGTTTAGATGAAAAGTCCTTTCCCAAAGAGCAAGAAGATACAACAACAAAATGATAACCCGTGGCAAATGCCATCTAAATGTTTCCAATCTGTGGGCTCAAAATGTCAGTACTTATTAAACTGTACATTGGAAATTATTAAGAATATAATTGCCGAATGTCCTATATTCCTTTTTGTCATTAGCAAAGAAGTGGCAGCTGAGCATTCGCTTGTCTGCTCTAACACGATCGCTATGGGTTGTGAACAAAAAAAAACAAAAACAAAAACCAGAACATGAAAAAATTCCCTTGTTAACTACTAGTACTATTTGGGAATTTAGTTTAGATGGGATAACCTTCCTTCCATCCCTAACTGCTGTGTCATATTTTGAGAATATACCTCTTTCCAGCAAATGTATAAGGAACACTTCCTTACTGCTAGAATGGAAAAGGGGAAAGACGTGTTGTTGACATTTTCAAGAATTTCCAAGTCCGTTGGATAACTTTTTGGAGCCGAGAAATACTTTACTTTTGACTAGGATTGCCTATGAAATCTGGAGCTGCTAAAAGAAAAAAAAGTTAATATTTGATTATAAATACCACTTTGCCCTGTTTTTAAAAATCCAGCAAAAACCAAATACTGTGTGTTGACAGATTTATACCCTTAATTATCATGGGACTCTATCATACAGTTTAAAAGAAAAGTTTCCAGCCTTCCAATTTCTGATCAGCAATAATGAACCTCTTCTTCATGGATAAATACTTTCTCTTTGTAGTGTTATAAAGATGAGTACTTCTAGCTAAGATGCAAACTGTTAAAGCCACAAATCAAAGGAATAATTCAATATCTAGCTAGCTAAATAGGAAATTAAATAAAAACCCTTGACTTTCTCCTAAAATCTTTTCTCTTACTGGCCCGGAGTTGGAGGGAGGGAAGTGGGGCAAGGGGCAGTGAAGAGGTGAGAGTTACAGACAGGGCCTGCTTCCTAAAACTTAATGCATAAAGTGCAAAGAATCACTTTCCTACCCCACATCCTTTCCAGTGCTATCAAGTATTGCAGTGTTCTTCAGAGGGGTCAGATTAACATAGAGGAAATCTCATGACCAACTGACATGATATGCTGCATCACAGGAGAAAGGAAAACACTCATTGATTTCATCTGTGTGATTCATGCATTACCTAGACGACTCAGGCTTCCTCTGAGTTAAAATTTTAAATGTCTTCATTAACACCTAAAGCATTATTTTGGACATGAAGAAAGAGGCAGTTTAGTTTCTTTCCATTATTCCCTTTATTATCATTAAACCTTGGAATTTTTCAAGACACAGAGAGGTTTTCAATGAGGTAGGATGATAACTATGTTCTCCCCAACTTTGTAGATGGAAAATGTAAAACACACTTAAAAGTTGACAAGATATTACATTGAACACTGTACACATGGTGGCTAGATTCTGCTATTAAATAATATTTTACGATCTTTGTTTCATCACATGTCCATTTATCTCTCCACCCTGTTATCCACCCACTGATGCATTCAAGTTTTTTGATGCATTTCCAAGTGAGTTGCAGACATTAGTACCTGTCCCTGAAATCTGTCAGCATGCACATCATTAAGTAAAGTTCAGTATTTGTTTACAGGTAGTTATGTTTTGAACTGAGCTGGTCTAGAGCTACTTGGCTGGAAAAAGTACTTGTGGGGAGAAGAGCTGCCAAAAGTAGGAGCAGTTGAGAATTGGCGGGGAAGGTGCAGTTTTTATCTGGGATTAATAATAGCTTTCAAGTATTTGCACCATGCCAAGCATTTTAAGTATACTATTTGATTTGATCCACACAACAACACTAAAAATTTGTTTTGCTACCTTCAGTTTACTCAGAAGGAAGTGAAGGTTTGTAGAGGTTAGGGCATTTGTCCAGTGTATTGTTGGGGCTGGAATTCACAGGTGTTAGACTTTGACTTGTGGTTTAAAAGAAAACAAGCCATTTGATAATGAAAACAAAACATCGAGGTGTTCACCCTGTTTGGTTTGTTAAAATTTCTTAAAAATATATATCATACTTTTAAAATGACCCCGTCACAAGGTACATTTTCTTTCATTTGTGGCTTTGACACATCAGAAAGATTTTAATACAAGCTTCTCTTTCATTTTGCCGTATGGATAGAAAACTTCTATCCTTAATTAATTAGTGCTTCCATTTTATTGATTGATTAATTATCTAATAGGCTGGAACCAACATGTTTTATTTAAAATAAAAATTAATCTTTACTGTTAATGCAGAAGCTTGACGGTATGTCCCAGAGTGATTATTTCTGTTTCTGGCATAGAATTTATTGTTCAGAATTATGTTCACGTCTAATATCTTAAATTTTGCCCTCAATATGATTAGAAGGAAGTAAAGACATTAGTTACGTCTATTTTTTAAAACTGCTCAATATTTGAGTTTAGGATTGGTGAATCAAATTATTATGAATATGAAGTTTCTGTCCATGGGGTTGTCCTACGTGTTCCTAAGGGAAACTCTGTTTATGATCCGGAAAGGGTGATGTCTTTTTCTTTTTAGATCATTCCATTTTTTAACCATTATTTTCCTGACTTGACTTTGAGGTTTAAGAGGAGGAGGAACAGTGTTAATTTCTCCTGAGGGAATTCATTTCATGTGTAAGTTTTGTTTTAGTGAATTCTAGCAAAGAAGCTTTTAAAATAGCCTGAGCCTTTTTGTGGGGGAGATAGGAGGGGGGAGCTAGTTCTAACACAGTGTATAATTGTGGTTGTTGAGCTATATTGCATGAATATGTGATCAATTAAGATGTCAAATAAGATAATGTCACCCAAATCCTGCGTGAAGAGATGCTATGTACCATTGAGTAAACGCCAAAGGCCTACTTTCAAATATTAGCAAGAATAAATAAGCATGTGTACCGTAGGCATACAGGGATTACATATTCCTTTCACCTGGACCCTGTCCTCGGTTACAGGCTGGTGCACATTTCAGAATTTCAGTCTTCTCGGAATCCATGCATCCTTCCATAGTTATTCAATATGCTAGAGAATTTTAAAGGGAATGAAGGATTTTTATGTTTTAAGGTAATTAAAACATTCTTGATTTAAAGGAACACTATTGTATATAAGACAAAGAGACCTGGAAATATTTTTTTTCCCTGTCATTGAGTATGTTAGCTGTGGGAGTGAGATGCTGAAGCAGCCACTGAATACTTTTTGAAAAAACATCTTAGCTGCCCCCTCCTTTAGCTCCCACCTTCCTTTGTAACAGCCAAACCTGGAGCTTAAAAAGTCTTCTCGTGATTCATCTGCCTCCACAGCTGGCCTTCATCCTTGTCACCAGAGAAAGCCGTTCTCACCAGATCGAATCTTCTGCCAAAAGCCGCAAGTTTGGCTGCTTGAAATCTCAGAAGTACTCAGTTCTCAAGGAACTCATTAAAACAAATAAATAAAATGTGTAAACTTTTGGGTTCTACAGAAGACTTACGTTCCTCCAACGTTTGCAGAGTTCGTAAAAGGATTATGTGAGAGGGACAATTGGCTTGAGGCATTGTCCTTTATCTAAATTTTCATAAAGTGCTCTTAGGAATAAGGATGGTTTATTCCTGTTGACAGCTTGGCCCATGTAGAATAAATAGGGGAGCCGTGTTTGGAGGCAGCGTGCTAAATTGTAAGCAGCAGCGATTCAAATAGGATATTGAGAAAATAAATATGCCGAAACATTGTACAGTTGCAATGGTTGTGATCCTTATAGTTGCAAATCAGACATAAATACCCTAGGAAGCCACTTGCATTTTATCTAATCTCATTAGATTGAGCTTCTGGAAACGCATAAGTTATGTTACTTAGTTAGCACTGGATCCAGAACCCAACTCAATCTACTCCACATACCGCCTTCCGTGATCTTCCCTCTTTTTGTTTTTAGTATTTTCAGTACTTACCTAGCACAGTCCTTGACATTCAGGCAGGACTCAATAAATATCAGATGTATTAAGCAAAATTAAAACCTTCTTGAAAGTCTAATTTTGTGAATATTTATTGTAAATATTAAAATTTCCAGGAATTAACAACGTTCCTCTAGGCTAACTACCTATTTTCAAGCATAGTTTAAATGACATTTTCCTTCTGTATAATCAGAACAAGTTTTCATGTTACAAAATCCTTATTAAACCCAGGAAAATGTTGGCATTTTTGAGGCTGTATTTCAGTATTATGAATTCTAATTTTAAAAGTCTCTCTTTTACAATATACACTCAAATTATTTCCAGGACACGATTTTGTCACATGTGTTTCTGCCTAGATTTTTGATAGTCCGTCACTCTCTTTATCACTATCAAAAATCTGTCCCTCCTCTGAATTTACTCGTGCATTTTTCTCTCCATCTTGACGAAAGAGCTGAAAATCAGTACACTAATTTGAAAACCTATTTTTTTTTTTGGCATTTTCAACATTTATTAAAACCCCCAATTTTTTATGGCAAGTCTTCTTATCTATACTTTTGCATATAAAATAAGTTAGCTGGGGATTGACGTCTGATTTTTTCAATAGTGTCATAATATTTCTTGAGTAAGTGTTGAGCAGTGGTATCTGTTGCTTCTAAATATTCTTCCTTCTTAAGGAGTTTTTAGTTCTTACCTGTTCCCCGTACCCAACACAGTGACTAGAAATTGAAAAAACACTGACTCTATCGCCTTCCTTTATGGGAGCTAGATCAAATGTAGTGGAGTCTAAAAGGTACTTTCATAAAGAATATGAATATTCTAATATGTTTTGTGACCTGAAATTCATTCCCGAATTGGAAATATTACAAGGAGATGTGGGTTACATTGAGAAATAACGAAGACCCTTGATCAAGGCTATACATTAATTATGTAAGAGTATTTTATAGGTCTCAAGCTGTCTGCCTGCCTCAGTCCCCAAAATTACTAGGGATATAGATATGAGCCACCATACCCAGCTGGCAAATATATCTTGATTTTTGTCGTGGACTGAATGTGTATGTCCTGCCCCTTCAAAATCATGTGTTGAAGTCTTAACCCCCAGTGTAATGATGTTTTTTAATGGGGATGGGGCGTTTGGCAGGTGATGAAGTTTAAATGAGATCATAATGGTACAGTCCTAATCTGAGGAAAACCACAACCGAGAAATTGGCCCTCTGTAAGCCAGAAGAGAGCCCCCCCCCCCAGAACACCACCATGATGGTGCCCCGAGCTTAAGACTTCCAGGCTGCAGAACTGTGAGAAAGTCAAATTCTGTTTTATTGTTATTATTGTTTCAGGTTAATTGAGGGTACCAAGAAGTAGGTGACACTGTTTGCATTTGTTAGATAAAGTCTCTCTTACGATAAATTTCTGTTAAGAGATGCGATCTGGGCTGAAGATTCCTTGCAATGGATGGACTTATTTCTTTTCATAGGGGTATGATGTGATTACACCAGTGAGCCCAGGGGACTTATTCACTACTCCTCCTGTTGTTCAGGGCTGAAGTTCATATATTCCCTTCATATCTTAGCTGCTCTCCATGTGTTCTCCCGTGCTGTACCTTGACTACATCTCATGTCTCTGTTGTTGGAGGCCTGAACTGCAGAGCCACCCCTGTCTGGCAGTTGAAAGGAAGGTTATGAAAATGAGTCTTGCGGCAAAAAAAAAATTGCAGTATTGCTTATCATATTATCTAAATCTTGCTCTTTTGAGTTGCTGATCAAACATGAGCACGTGTGTACAATACTTTCTGGGGCCAGCGTGGCCAATGCTGTTGTTGGAAAGTGATTCGTATTACACTGAGGACCCTTGGACCACAGACTTCTGCAGCTGCAGTTGGTTAGAAGATTGTCACCATTATTCGAAATCTTTTATGAACTTCTGTAACGTGGAATGTTAATAACTGAAC
Source organism: Perodicticus potto (assembly GCA_963574655.1). NCBI lineage: Eukaryota > Metazoa > Chordata > Mammalia > Primates > Lorisidae > Perodicticus > Perodicticus potto. Next base: position 5,107 of record CAUYRH010013286.1, on the reverse strand, counting down.
ATTGTATAACTTAGTCTTAAATTGATCTGCTGATGCAGAGCAATTGGGAGGTAGACAGAAGACAAAATTGAAAAGTGTGATGATCTAAAGCTGAAGTTCCTGAACGATCCAAAGCTTAGCTTGTTGAAGATTTAATCAATCATTTTCTGAGTCCTTTTCATTGCTGTCGATTAAAGCAAGGATCTCAGGAAAAGTTTTCTTTTGGCCATAGTGGCAGTAGTGAAGATGAGCTCAGCTGTCTCTGAGGTTCTCGCTGCTGCTTCCTGGCCTCGTGTAGTTGATGGGAGGCCAAATCCCCCACTGTCTTGAAAAGGACATGTAATTTATGAGTCTTTGACACAACTTTGAGATGTGTCAGTGGCTTACCAATAAGAGAGAATTTGCCACAAAATGACAGTTAATTGTAGAAAAATCACAGGATAAAACTCCAAGACAGAATAACAGGACACCATCATGCTTATATAGTATTTTTTAGTTTTATAGCATAGGTCGTCTGCATTCAAGGCTTTTAAAATTACTTCTTTAACTTTTTTTATCATTTCGATGATAAAGCATTCAGACTTTAAAAATTCTGATTGTGGATGAGCTGCTGTGTGTATTAAGCATTGTATAATTTAAATGATGTTTTCTAAAAATGTTATTTCTCAAAGAAATAAAATATGGCATTTGCAAAATTAACACAGAGGATCTTATTTTTAAAGAACTGCCTCTACTAATCTCCAGTCTCTTAGGAATCATTTTCTTTAATTTGGCCTATTGACCATTTTCATCTCCTGAAAAGAATTTTTCTTCCTCTGATATTTGCTTTGGATTACATTACTTTCTTTTTTCTGTCTTTCTTCTTTTTAAAATAGTGATTTCCCCCACTTAAAACTCATTAGAGGGGAAGAGAGAAATATTTATGAATAACTTTTTCTGCCATCTACTCACAAGGGGAATTTCAAGTGGAAGAAGCTCCCAAATTAACCAAACAAATCTAGCATTAATAGTGAAGGCAGAGCACCATTCAGGTTTTGAAGGGAAACCACAGCTGTCTTCGGTGACCTGATTTTAACTTGCTTACCTGACTAACTAACCTGACCAAAGGGGCTCTTGAGTCTTCATTAAAAATTACAACTGGAACTTTACTCTGGAAGTGAGAACAATGTAACCTAAAATTTTGTACCCTCATATGAATTTGAAGTTTAAACAAAAAAACCCAACAGATACAAACTGCTGAACTATATGCTGAAAGATCCTGTTGTTCTTTCTATGAAAACTTTGTTAAATGCTTTCTTTCTTTGAAAGATTTGATGACGGCAAAGTAGATACAGCATACTTGTTAACTTAGGTATAGGTGATAAAAATATTGGGAAAACAAAAAAATCAAAGAACTCTGATGCAATAAAAAAGTTTAAATTTTCTTGACATGGAATATCAAATTGGAGACCTAAGCCTAGAGGGGTTTTAGCTTTTCCTAGAAAGATTGGCGAATGAATGCATTAATGTGAATAATGAAAGTTTCAAGTTAAAAGTGGATGTTAATTATATGCTCATTTAATTTGCTTAAATAATCCTCTGCTTTTAATAACTCTTTCAACTGTATTTGCTTATTTTATTTCTGTTAATCAACTACTAGTCATGGGTATCTGGATAAGAAAACTTTCGCCATATTAAATGTAACCCCAGGCAAATCCAGGGAACGATGGGAATTACTCTTTGCTACTTACATATAAAGTAACACAATGAGGGAGGTATAAAAAATTTTTTAAAAGAATTTTGATATTTGTATATTAACAATAATAAAAATTTACTGTGTGAAACATCTCTTTTCAAATCCCATAAACTCTACCCAGATTTCCTGGTTTGAACAATTGATTCAGATTCTCCAAGGAAGTCATCTAGTAAATAGTTGACTTACTAAATAGTAAGATCTTCAAATTATTTTTTCTAACAAATATGGAAAGCCCTAGATTATTTCTTCTTGTTGCTTTGACTCTTTGATTACATAATTGATCATTTAACTGGAAAATGAGAAACCGATATTTTGTGACTAAAATTATTCATTGGTTATTCACACTTGCATTCTTTTTTTTTTCGGTACTAAAGAAATTTGTAAGCCATATAGAAGCACAAATTTTTTTATTTTTATTTTTTCCAAAATAACTGACGAGAAAGCCATGGGATAGAGAAATTCTCTATATTTCTATAAGGTTTTTTTTTTTTTAATGAACTTTACTTAAATGCTTTACTTGGGAGCCTATGAGGAAGACAAAATAATGTCTTAGTTGAGGAATAGAAAACTTAGTTTTAGATAAAAAGCAGATTCTGGCACACAAAGTAAAACAATACATGACATTAAATAAAATCCAGTTATACGCAATCAAGCTGGTATTAGATATAAAACACATTAAAATAAAATAAAAATTGTTTCATAAAGGACAAAATGGGAGCTAAGGGTGTCTGACTGTTTTGGAGACAAGCACTTCTCAACTTCTAACGTAAAAAGAGAAGCTGGTGCTTATGTAAAAGAATCTGTATAAAAGCCATATGGAACTGTCTCTAATAAATATCCATTTAATCAAATGTCACTATGTTTTTTAATGTTTTGTAGTTTGATGCAGAGAGTGTACTTTTATTTCGTCAACAGCTGCTCTTTCTAAATGGGTGCAGCTGTACTACAGATTTAATTTGCAACAATTACTTAATTTTTAGTCAGTTGCTTCCAGTCTTTGAAAAGTGATGTTTCTGTGGAAGGAAAAGAATTTTTTTTGTTGTTCCTAGAAAGCGCAAGTATGATATAAAGTAGGAGTTAGGCAAATAAAAGTTTCTGCTTGATTTTTTAACACATAAAAAGTGTTGTTCCTCTCTTTAGAGTGAGTGCTTGTTTCTGTGTTTCCCGGACATCCTTTTACAGACCACATTCTCAGAGATGTTTGGTGCCCACATCAACACCAGTGCCTTCATCTAAAAACTCCTAAAACACTATAGGCTAGAACAAATTCTGGTAACTGACTTGAAACAGAGGAAAAGATAATTACATCTATTAATTTTGAATGTCATCTACTTTGAGACTCACCCAGTATCATGTATTTGTTGCTTGAATTAGAACTTTGACTTTTTCATACACAGAGACACTTGTATCTTCTTCAACTTCATTAAATTATGGTGTAAAACACCCCCGGTCCCTATCTCTTTATAGCACTCTGTTTTTCTATCTCATTTACAAATCTACTTTCAGGCTTAAATGCTGTGGCAAAATCATCCTGCTGCCTACCTTAAAATTCAGTTTTTTTTTTAAACTCAGAAAAATTTGGAGGGAAAAGTCAATATTAATTTTAGAGTATCTAATGTTTATCCCAATAACATTTTCATAACTTCTCATAGCCTTTCATCTTCCAAATAAGACTGTGGATGTAGACATGTGGACATGTAAAATGTGATTTTATAAAAAATGTGTACATTCTCTTAAACTTTCTTCATGCAAGACTTACCTGTCTCGGAGGGTGAGAACATGCTCAGTCAAACCTCCTAGCCTGCTGGTTCCTTCTTCTCCCATATCCACTTGACTCATGGCATAGCTGATGAAGTTTTTTTGAAGTAGTGTCTTTTTCATGGAGTAGCTTTAAAGATCTCCTTGTCTGTGTATTAGTCTTTTTGAAACTGTTACTTAAGTATTTAATTCCTTTATATAGTAGGTTATGCAGACAGAATTCTTTCATCAATGTAAATTTGGATCACCTAGATATCTAGCTATTGCCTGAACTTAAACTGCAATTACCTTGAAGTTTGTTTTTTTTTAATCTCTTAAAAGTGCCTTATGCTTAATAGTAGTGGTCTAGTATAAAACTCAGTAATAAAATGTTCTGTTAACTTTTATATAGGATTTTTTCTTCTTTAATATTTTAGTTATTAAGCAATAACCTGCTTATAATAACCTAGGTAAGGTATAGTTAGTATTCCTCAAAAATCAATGAATTTTTTTGTAGTTTTTATTCTTTGGGGGTAAGGGAAAATTTGATTTTTGGTTTACCTCTAATCTCTGCAAGAAAGGAGTTAGTATGACTTGTGTGCTTTTTCTTTCTTCTTTTAACATTAGTATTTATTAATTAATAATGAGCTGTGTTAATGTTAATCAACATTTCAGCAAATTGTTGACTTGAATTTTGTTTAAAATTTTTGCTTTGTCTTTAACCTTTTATTCTTTATTATCTATTTTATTTTTATGATACCTAAGATATCAAAAACTTTGAAATGTTCTTAAAATTTAAGTATCGCAGTAAAGCATGAAACAACCAGACTATCATTCATAATGGTAATGGTATACAGATGACTACAACAGTCATTTGTAATTTGTGATTAAAAAATGACTGTATCCCCTTCCAAGGTATCTTTATTTTTACTATTTTTCCCTGGTAGGCAGGTATATGTTGATGGAAGATGAGTCTTGGTCATTCATTTTTAATGTGTTTAATGAATAGCACAGTGTCAGCATATTTTATTGTGATCATGAGTAATGTGAACTTAGACAATGTAATGTAAATTTTTCTATTAGTTTCCCTTGGCATTGGTAACAAAATACCACAAACTGTGAGGATAAAACAACAGAAATGTCTTGTCTCTCAGCTCTGGGGCGGGAAGTCAGTGATCAGGCATCTGCAGGAGGCTGTGAGGGCAGGACCTGTTCTGTGCCATGTCTTAAACTCTGGGGACTCGGGCATCCTTCACCTTGTGGATGGTATTCTTCTTATGGCCTCCATCTTTCTACATCTATAACTGCATCTAAATTTCTCCCTTTTATAAAGAAACAGTCATGTTGGATCAGAACCTAGCCAAATGACCTCATCACCTTGGTCATCATCAAAGACCCCCCAGTTTCAAGTAAGATCACATTCACGGCACAGAGATTAGGACTTCAGTACATTTCAGGGGAACACAACTCAACCTATAACAATTCTGGTTTGCCCTTTTACAATTAATTTTTTTTTTTTTTTTTTTTTTTTGAGACAGAGCCTCAAGCTGTCACCCTGGATAGAGTGCTATGGTATCACAGCTCACAGCAACCTCCAATTCCTGGGCTCAAGCGAGTCTCCTGCCTCCGCCTCCCAAGTAGCTGGGACTACAGGCA
>CAUYRH010013282.1:0-21691 GCA_963574655.1 Perodicticus potto | reverse complement strand
TTCTCACATAAATTGGATTCAATTTTGACCAAAGTACATTACTTAAACATTAATTTTTAATTCAACTTGTCAATATATTGTTTAGGATATTGCATCCTCATTTATAAGTGAAATATGTTTGTAATTTCCCTTTATAACAATATATTTTCTCCAATTTCAATATCAGGTGTATCCAGATCAAGTAGAATGATTTTGAAATATTTCTTATTATTCTATAAGATTTGCCATGATCTGTTTTTTGAAACTCTCTTTTACTTTTATTTATATTAGTTGTCTATTTTTTGAGACTTTGGAAAAAAAATAAGAAATTAACTGATGACTTCATACTGAGCCTCAGAGTCAAAGCGCTCTATAATAGACACACTCTTATTTGACAACGTTACTTTCTTGGCATTATTATTAATATTGCTTAATATTTCGATGCAGTAATTGTCTGTCTTCTTTTCTGAATGTATTTATCTTCATTAATTCTTTATGTGGTTTTTGTTTCTAGTCCTTATCTTAAACATTGTTATTGTTATTAAATTTTAAGCCTGTTAAATTCTGTGAAGGCAAAAAGTGGAAACCTAATTAACAGATGTATATGTAAAAATAATAATAATAATAAAAAGATGGCAACGCAACAAGATAGAGGGAGCCTCAGTTTCTGATACCTTGAAGGTTGCCACTAGCCCTTAATTGTCTACATGAACTTATATATGAAAAAGATACTTCAATCTTCCTTAAGCCAATACTTTTTTAACTTTTTCTTATAGCCAATACTAATTCTAAATAACAATTGGAATAGTAATTAATTTATAATTTCATCTCAAGATAACTAACGTATAGACAATTATTTTTTATAGATGGGAACTTAGTCAGACATTTTAACTCTTCATTAAAATATATGGTTTTTCTTGTACGTATCCTGGGTTTTTCCATTGTTTATTACTAATTAGTCTATACTTCAAATTTTTGTTGCAAATTTCCAATTGGCCCATGCTAGTCTATACAAAGTTAAAGATTTTCATGCTGAACTACTTTTTATTATTTCTGATAGTTTTTCAGTTGATTTTCTTGGATGTTTGTCTACACAGTATTTCTATTTCTTAGAGTTAAAAAAATCTTCATATAGCCAACAGACATTTTTGTGTTCATACTGAACTGAACATGGATGTTTGCTGAAGCTTTTTGTTAAACCTTAGCCACATTAAAAAGGTTTTTTTCCCATTCCTAGTCTGACATCACTTAAATCTTGAATTAGTGTAAGTTTTAGGAAATGTTTTCCCAGCATATATCAAAATTATCATGTGATTTTTTTCCCACTTAATCTTTTTTTTCGTTTAATTTATAGCAATGGATTCTCTAATGGGTTGGGTTATGTTAATAGATTATGTTGCATTCTTTGAATAAACTCTACTTTGCCATGACAATAAATAAATAAATAAATAAATAAATAAATAAATAAATAATAAATTTCCTCCTGAGTACTATACTAACTACATTAGCAAAAATTTTGACATTTTATGTTTTATTCTTATTCAATTTAAACTAGTTCCTAATTTACAATGAGTGTGATCACTGTTGTATTAAAATATTCTATCTTCCAAAAAAGAAAAAGAGAGATAAAGTAATCCCTATCACTGCCTTTCAGCATGCTTTGGTATGGTAGGAAATCTAATTTTTTTAATTGACAAGAAACAAAGACAAGTCAGTAGCTTTTGAAAAGAGACAATATTACCTTCTTCCTTCCCCTAAATGCAACATTTCTATGTGGTGATGGACTGAATATATACATAATGGTCAGACCATATATGAAAAAAGAACTCAGACTCACAACCTGTAGCTACCTTAGGAAACCATTATCTGCAATAACCAGCACAGAAAGCCCGATAGCTACAAGTCAGACTGCTTTCTCTAGTAACAATCCCTGATGTAAAAAAATAGCCTCTGTAACAACCAGCCCCAAACGGCCAGGACTGGGTTAGTATCTGAGAACTTCCCTAATTGTTGTCCCAACTTCCAGTTTGGGACCAACCAGACAAAGCCAAATCTGTACCCCTGCCCATCACATGAGATGCTCACCTGTGGTTAGCTTGCTTACAGCTCCCTCAAGCCAACAGCCCACAGTCTCTAAGTGGGGCACACTTGAGGCTTCCTGGTTTGTTGTTGTTATTTTCTATAAAACTTTCTTACTCTTCTGCCTGCCTCTGAGTCTCTGCCAAAATGCAAGTAACAGTGGGTACTCCCTTGCTATAGCAAACTCAGAATAAATAGCTTTTGCTTGTTTTCATTTTGTTGGTCTTGTTTTATTTCCACTCCAGTGATAAAGAAGAACATTTTCTGTATTAAAAAAGATATGTATCAATAAAATAAAAGCAACCAAGAAACAGGTTCTTTGTTTCACCTTTTGCGGCCTACACTTCCTCCTGCTTTAGACTCACCTGAAAATGACTCCTGGTGAGCGCTCTCTGGGGCTGATCCTGCTCTCCCTGTGCGGAAGGAGGAGGTGCCTCCTCCCAGCCCGGTGCTGCCCAGTGGCGTGTGTTGTATACAGTTAGAGCTCTATTAAAATCAGGTCACTCCAGAAGATCATTTTTCAAAACGTCACACAAATCATCTGATGAAATCCACTTATTGTGTTCTCTAGGCCTAGCATAGTTTCTTGTTATCAAAGCAATACAATTAACTGGGGGAACAATTCATTATTTTAGACTGGCGGTCTAAAGGAATTTCATTTACCATGTCCAAATGATGCACAGACGCTGCAGGTGAGCAGGATTCACATCAAAATATATCAGTAGAATCAACAAAAATGCTGAGGATTACGTATTTATTATAAGTTTTACCTTTTTTCACTTTTAGTTCTTAAAGGCCAGACGCTATGATATGTAGATTATTTAAACATGAATTATAAACCTCTTAAAGCACCATCTTCAGTTTACTTTTCCACTTTCTGTGGCTTCTTATGTTTCAAACTGGTGCTTCTAATGTGGTACTTCCCCAGTGGAGCTCTGTATCACTCAGGCCAGGGCAAGCTGCGAAGGAGGTGGTCTTCTCTGGGACTATTGGAATTTCCTTTAGACAAGGGGCAAAATTCACCAGTGCCTGGCTTGCCAAGAGTCACCATACCTATTTTTTAAAATTTCTTTTTAATTGACAAATAATAACTGTGTATATTTATGATGTACAATGTGATATTTGGACCCATATATCAAGCTAATTAATGTATCTATCACCTTGCCAACTATCATTTTTTCTGGTGAACACATTAAACATCTTTTAGCGATTTTGAAATGCAATGTATTCTTATTATTAACTGTAGTCACCAAGCAGTGCAATAGATCACTAAAATTTATTCCTCCTAATTAATTGAAACTTTGTACCCTTTGGTCAACATCTTCTCTTTCCCTATCCCTCTTCTTTCTCTGGCCTCTAGTAACCAACTTCTGTTTTTATGAGATCAACTTGTTCAGATTCCAAATATAAGTGAAATCAGACACTATTTTGTCTTTCTGCACCTGTCTTATTACACTTAACACAATGCCCTCCAGTTCCATTTGTATTTTTGGGAATAACAGAATTTCCTTCTTTTTAAAGGCTGTATAGTATTCTCTTGTGTATACATATCACATTTTCTTTATCCATTGATCTGTTGATGGGCACTTAGGTTGCTGCCATATCTTGGCTATTACGAATCATGCTGAAATAAACGTGGGAGTGCACCACAGCTGTTTTTAAGTAAATATAACATACTTCAAATTAATTCACCCACAAATTTAGAAAAAAAAATTTGCTTCCTAAAATGTAAAAACTTGTTCTTTAAACATGTGCAAACTTACCCTATAGAGAGAGTAATATAAATGACTAGCTAAATATTTAAATGGTAAATATATATTTTTAAACCAGTAAATTTGCAACAAAAACCACCAAGGAGAAACATCATGAATTTAGTTATTGTTAGTAAAACTCTTGTTTCCCTTAGTGGAAATGAAATGGCAAGAGTAGATTTCAGCGGTAACAATCTAATCATAAAATTACTGATGTGTGTTCTTTTTTAACAATTATGCAGAACAATTAATAAGTACAGTAATAAAACACTGCACATCAAATGGAATTGCCTTGGAAAACATTCCTGCTTTATATACAAACATAGCATTTGCATTTTATATTTGAACAAAAGCCTCAGAAAAGTCATTCATTTTGAAATGCTCTCCTCCGAAGTCTGTGTAAAAGCAGGCACCACTATATATTTTAATTTTTCCATGAAAACAGCTTCATTAGGCGTGAAAGGTTAATTGCAGGTTTAAGTGGAGTTCAGGGAACGGTGCGGGGTCTGTAGTGAATTGCGCAGTCTGCTTCAGGAAGACTGAATGAGTGCTATAAACTGTTTGCCCTGCTGAAATGTTTTACTACCTCATTTACTATCTGTCTTCTTTTACTGCTTGTATTTGTAGTTCTTCTAAACCTTTAATGGCTACAGTTTTATTTCACTATAATCAGATTTAAATGGAAATACCATGCTGTGATGTTTAAATGTTTCCCCTCCAATTGTATATAGCTACATACTACTGATCAGAGTCTGGGCTATCCTTCACATGATTAAGAAAGTGACTTTGGGAAACTTTGATGTTACGGAGACTGTAGCTATTGTGCAGACTTAATTTAACATTCAGTGTGGCCACCCTCGCCATTATGAAACTAAGGCTGGATGAATAATTAGAAAATATGCATTTCCATTTTAATTTATCCGTTGGAAGGCCAGCACCACTTAAGTCATTATTAGGCAAAACTCCAAAGGTTACATTGTTGAACAAAAATTGAAATACTTCAAATGCTGAAGACACTGGAATGACAAATGGGCTAGTCATTTTTGTCTGAGTTTAAAGAGATGTTTCCTCTCACCTAATAAAAACCAATGACAAGTACAGATGCTGATGTTTAAATACAAATGACAATTGTCTTCTGGTTATAAAATTTTGCTTGGCCTTTAAAACATCATAATATTTTACAGTTTATTTAGAGACGCACTGTACAAGTTATAGAAACTGTAATCATACTCCAGCACCCCAGATGCCTTATCCTACACTTTCTATAACACTGCTGAGTGCTCCCTAAATTTGAGAGGCGTTATATTCCTATCTCAAGCCTTGCCCAGTGCACATGCTCATGGTTCTTAGCAAGTGAAGCTTCTCTCAGGTCTCATAAATTCTCATGTTATTTACATACCAGAAAATTTTCCATGGTTCATTTAAAATATTTTGGAATTGTTTTTAGAGCCACAAATATTTGCCAGAATCGGCTTTGCCACATTGTCGGATACATTTGGAACTCAACTGGGAAGTCCCTTGTTCTAAGTCAACTGGGGAAATATTTTCCAGTATTTTCTTCCTTCAACTAAAAAAAAAAAAACTCCAACAATTGTAATATATGACAATCCCTTATTTTAAGCCCTTAAGTGCTTACTGCTCATGGAAGAAATCAAACTATGGAGGTTTTATCATAATGGCTGAATTTTCATTTGGCAGAGACATTGTGATTGTTTCTGGTGAAAAAACATCATTGGTTACCTTTAATTAGGTTACGTATGTGAAAGTATTTGCAAACTATAAAGTATTAAACAAATTTAGTTAATAATGTCAATAAGTTACTTGTAATAGAATTGCAATTAAATTACAAATGCCCAGAAAACTCTCTAAAGTCTCAAGGGCTAAAAAAATTGTTCAACATGTGGGCTAATCTTACTGGCGTTAGATGATATCTCAAGGTAGTTTTAATTTGCATTTCTCTGATGATTAAGGATAATGAGCATTTCTTCATGTGTCTGAAGGCCATGTGCCTGTCTTCTTTAGAGAAGTTTCTTTTCAGATCCTTTGCCCACCCTGAGATGGGATCACTTATTCTTTTTACAGGTGTAAATGTTACATTGAAAACAAACTCAAATGACCAAGATATTTCATTGAATAATCAATAATAAAGATAAAAGCCACCTGCGCTAGGGGAGGTACCAACAGCCAATTCTAAATTGCCCTAGTGTTTGGAACTGCCTGAATGGAATTCTCAAGTGCTCTCCCAACAATTTAAAGTGCTCATCCATCCATGGTTGATTAGAATGGTCCAAAAATGGGGTCGCCATATTTCAATCAAAGAAAAAAACATGGAGAAAAACAAAACTTCCTGGAAAGACAGAAGCAAAATAAAACTGAATTGCAACAATACCCAATGGAATCAAATAACATGGAGTTTCCTTATTGTTGTACAGAATTCATATTTATGTTTGTGTATATACACCCATGAACATATGTATATATGTACATTTATGCATACAGAAATACACACATATAATCTTGTACTTATTCCATCATGGAATCCCAGTCTAAGATCATGATCCCTCAAAAAAAAAAAAAAAAAAAAAACTAAACCCTAGTAATACAATAAAGGGACTTTTATGGTCATGTCTACAGTTAGATTGACCTCATAAAATAATGTGAGCTATATACACGTACATGCATGTACATACACATAAACCAGATTGTCAACTTACGTAATTCTATGGGAACTCACATAGTTAAACTGGTTGAGAATTTGGCTTAAGTTTTTCTTATTATAGAAATTCCCATCAACTAGCATGAGATGAGACTCCACACATACCGTCACAAAGCTTCATAGGCTGAGAATCTGGCCCACAGAGCACAGAACAATGTCCATCCAAACATCAACTTAAATTTTATCTGGCCTCGCCTTCCAGAGCAGCTTGCATGATGGAATGAGTAAATGCCTTTGGCCTCTGGAGCTCTATGAATCTGTGTGACCCAGGATAGGAAGCCCTAGGCTGGCTGGCTGGCTGGCCTGAAGGGGCACAATCCCTTTCCTCTTTAGTCTCTCTGCCTGTGAATTGGGTGGGACTATTACCTGCTTCTCCTGTCTCATTCTGAGAATTCTCTGCTGTTTATGTAAATGCACTTTGTGAATAGGACATTCAGAAAATAGACATTATGAGCTGGATCCAGGCATTGGTTGCCAGGGAAAATGTATTTATTTTCTAGGTTAGCAAGTGCCAACACCACTCATTGAATTTGTGCCAAAACATGCATTTTAAAAAATGTTCTGTTCCGTTCATTATTTATAGAACATCACCTAAGGGCAGTGTATGCTGCAAGCCAAAAATCTCATCCTGCATTGTATCAGAAACCCATTGCAGGGAAGTGGAGAAGGGAAAGGGAAGGAGACAATAAAATAAGATTCTTGGAAAAAGCTAAAAGAACTCATCTGGCATGTTTTGTCTGGACCGACAATGCCCACAGGGCAACTTGATAATAATCTCCAAGTTCAGGGGGATTGGAGAGCAGCTACTCTCTTGCCACTCAGGGCAGAAGAAGGAATGAAAGTCCACTGCAGCATGAGAGATTTAGATTAGTAAGAAGGAAGGGGAAACTTCTTTAGCAGGGAATGTTAAGAAGTGCAATTGAGGGTAAGGGAAAACCTTTAGATGAGAAGAGTTTCCTGTTTCCCAGACCAGTGTAAGGGTAAAAAGTAGACTTGATGTTTTCTCAACTCGAAGTTAGCAACACACTGGGGAATTATCCTTATTCTCTCTATGCTTGCTTAAATAGTCATAAAATGAGGATAATCATTCAACCAGCTCTACCACTGCACCAGACATTGTCTTGGAGAAGGGGGATATAGCAGTGAATGCAATGCACAAGAAACCTCTGCCCATTCTGATAGGGGAGGCAGAATTACTACAATAATAAAGAATAAATAAGGAAAATATACAGTTCGCCAAATGGTGATAAGTGCTATGGGGATAAATTAAGCAGGAATGGGAATGAGATAAGGAAATGTCCTTGTTAAGTGGGATGGTAAATACAGGTCACATGCTGAGATGGCACCTTCTGAGGAAAGATTTGAAGGAACTGAAGAGGTAAGCTAAGAGTTTGTAGTGGGTTGAATAGTGCTCCCCAAAGAATGTGTCCATGTCCTAATCCCCAAAACCTGTGAATGTGACTTTACAAAAGGGTCTTTGAGGTTGTGATTGAGTTCAGGATCTCTACACAAGATCACCCTGGGTTATCTGGCTGGCTCCTAAATTCAATGGCAGTTTTCTTTCTATGAGGTGGAAGAGATGACAGGCACAGATGAGAAGGCCATGTGAAAATGGAGGCAGAGATTGCAGTGATGTAGTTACAAGCCAAGGAATGCCTGGAGCCACCAGAAGCAGTAAGAGCTGGAAGAGGCAAGAAAGGATTCCTTCTTAGAGCCTTCAGGAAGAACGTAGCCCATGCGACACCTACAGCTCAGACTTCTGGTCTCCAGGGCTGTGAGAGAGTCCATTTCTCTTGTTTCAAGCTACTAAGCTTGTAATTAGTTACAGCAGCTCAAGGAGACTAATACAGAGGGCATCTAAGGGAAGAGTAGTTAAGCAGAAAGAGCAGCCCTTTTGCCTGCTGGCTTGGGGAGGAGTAAGGAGGCCTGTGTGGGGTGCAGGAAGTAATGGGCTTTCTGTGGCTGAAGTGACTCTGAAGACATCAGCAGCTGAAGGCTCTCTGCTGATGGCGCGTCCCACAACTGGACAGCAAAGTTCTTTCTGGAGGAGGCATCTAGAGAGGAGGCATCACTGTGTCTAACACCAGCAGTGATTCTAAGTGCGAAATCTATTGCAAAACGATGATGACTTGGACCAGATTGATGGGAGTGGAAATGGCGAGATTCTAGATATGTTTTTAAGGAATAGAGACAATTATATTTGTGGTGGATTGGATGTGGAATATACAATCAAGAAGGAGGTCAAGAGTTACGCCAAGTATTTTGCCCTGAACAATTAGGAAAATGGAGCTGCTATCAACTGAAATGGGGAAGACTGTAGATGAGGGAGGTTTGGAGAAAAAGATCAGGAGTTTGGTTTAAAGCAGGTTAGGATTAAAATGCTTATTAAACATTTGAGAGTGGATATCAGATAGCCAGTCAAATATCTAATCTGGAGTTGTAAATTTGAAATTCTTATTCAAATTGAAATTATTCTTTACATTCTAAATGTAAAGCAAAATCATCTCTTTTTGTTATACAGTTTTACGGGTTTTTAAAAATGTGTGGAGTCAGGTAACCACCACCACAATCAAGATTTGGAATTGTTCCATCATCTTTAAAAATTCCCTTACACTGCTGTTTGGTAATCAAACCTTCTTCCCATCCCCACCCCTTGGAAGCCACTAATCTATTTTCTGTGCCTATAGTTTTCCCTTTTCCAGAGTGTCATCTAAATAAAATTATACTGTATGTAGCATTTTGATTCTTGCTTTTTCCACTTAGCATAATGCATTTGCGATTCAATCATTTATGTTTATCAATAATGCATTACTTTTTCTTCTAAGTAGTATTCCACTGCATGGATGTACCAGATTTTGTTCACCTATTCACCCACTGAAGCCCGCTGGGTGAATATGTCTCCGCTTATTAACAATTATGATAAAGCTGGTATAAACATTCATGTGCAGGATTTTAGTATAAACAAAAGTTTTCAGTTTTCTTGAGTATATAACTAGAAGTGGGATTGTTGGATCATATAGTAGATGCATGTTTAACTTTATAAGAAACTATGAAACTGTTTTCCAGAGTAGCTATACCATTTTGCATTTCCATGGGCAACTTCAGATATTTATTTAGTTAGTTACCATTCTAATGGGTGTATAGGAGTATCTTGTGGTTTTCATTTGCCTTTCCCTAATGAATAATGATGTTGAGTGTTTTTTCATGTGCTTATTTGCCACCTGAATATCTTCTTTGGTGAAGTATGCATTCAAATATTTGCCCATTTTAAATTAGGTTATTTGCTTTTATATTGTTGAGTATGGAAAATTTTTTATAGAGTCTGCTTCAAAGTAATTGGTCAGATACGTGATTTGTAAAGACATTCTCAAAGTCTGTAGCTTGTCTTTTTACTCTTTTAAAAGTGTTTTTGGCAGATCAAAAGTTTTAAATTTTGATAAAGCATAGTTTATCTCCTTCTTGTTCTTTTACACTTTATGCTTTTAGTGTTGTAGCTAATAACACATTGTCTAATTTAAGATTACAAAGACTTTTCCTTTGTTTTATTTTAAAAGTCTTATAGATTTAGGTATTGCATTTAGGTCCATGAACTATTTTCAATCAATAATTATATAAGCCCTCAGGTATTGTCAAGGTACAATTTTTTTGTAGAATAGGTATTGTGTTAGTCCATTACACTGACATAACAAAATACTACAGGCTAGTGGGCTTATAAATGACAAACTTTTTTTCTTTTTTTACAGTTCTGGAGAGTGGGAAGTCCAAGATCCAGATGTTGACAGATTTCGTATCCATTCCTCATAGTCAGTGCCTTTTTGCTGCATCCTCACTTAGTGGAAGGGACAAGTCAACTCTCTGGGCCCTAGTTCATAAATGCTGTCCATGAGGGCTTCTCATTACCTAATCACTTCCCAAAAGGCTTTACTTCCTATTACCATCACCTTGGGGGTTAGGTTTCAACACATGAATTTAGGGAAGGACACAAACATTCAGACCATAATATGTGTCCAATAATTCTAGCATCATTCCTTGAAGTTCTGTTCTTTTCTTTTTTTAATCTCTGTTTTCTTCTGTTTTAAAAATCCTCTCTCTTTATTCTTTGGAATAGCTAATTTCTATTTATCTATTTTTTAAAAATTTCAGATTTTTTTTTAAATTATTAAATCACAGCTGTGTACATTAGTGCAATCAAGGGGTACAAGGTGCTGGTTTCATATACAATCTGAAATGTTTTCATCAAACTGTTTAACATACTCTTCATGGCATTTTCTTAGTTATTGTATGAAGACATTTGTATTCTGCATTTAGTAAGTTTAGTAAGATGCACCATAGGTGTGGCCCCCCAAAAATTTCAGATTAAGATGAGGGTTCAAATGATTAGGTTACATTGTTTGCATTTCTAAGGTGAAGTTCCAGTCGTAGTTGAGCCCTTGACCCAGGGGGCATGCCGAACACCCTCACATTGTGCACATTAAGTGAGAGCTTACCAACCCCCTTCCTCCTCCCCTTTCCTCTTTCTCTCCTCCTCCATTTCAATATGACTGTGTTTTTCCCTCATATGGGCATGTAGTTGTTGATTTATTGGTTTCATATTAGTATTAAGTACATCGGACACTTGTTTTTCCATTCTTATGATACATTACTAAGAAGAATGTGCTTCAACCCCATCCAGGTAAATACAAAAGATGCAGAGTCTCCATCTTTTTATGGCTAAATAGTATTCCATGGTATACATGTACTACTGTTTATTAATCCACTCATGAGTTGATGGGCACTTGGGCTGCTTCCATGTCCCACCTTTGTGAACTGAGATGCAATAAACATTCTGGTGAAAATGTCCTTATGGTAATTTTTTTTTCCTTCTGGGTAGATACCTGGTAATGGGATTGCAGGAACAAATGGAAGGTCTACTTTTAGCTCTTTAAGGATTCTCCATATTGCTTTCCATAGAGGTTGTAGTAGTTTGCAATCCCACCAACAGAGTAAAAGAGTTCCCTTCTCTCCACATCCACACCAGCATCCACAGCTTTGGGATTTTGTGATGTGGGCTATTCTGAATGGGGTTAGGTGATCTCAGAATGGTTTTGATTTGCATTTCTCTGATGATTAGGAATGATGAGTATTTTTTCATGTGTTTGTTGGCCGTTCATCCATCATCAGAGTAGTTTCTGTTCAAGTCTCTTGCCCAGTTATAAATGGGATTGTTTGCTTTTTTCTTGTTGATTAGTTTGAGTTCTCTGTGGATTCCAGTTATCAGCCCTTTGTCAGATTTGAAGCATGCAAATATTTTCTCCCATTCTGAAGGTTGTTTGTTTGCTTTAGCTGTTCTGCCCTTGGCCATGCAGAAGCTTTTTAGCTTCATCAGGCCTCATTTGTTTATTTTTGGTGTTGCTGCAATTGCCAAGGAGGTCTTCTTCATGAATTCTTTTTCCAGGTTGATAATGTCAAGAGTTTCCCCCACACTTTCTACTACAAGTTTTATTGTCTTAAATTTAAATCTTTATGTAGAGAGAGTCAATTATTGTTAAGTGATGAGAGGTGTGAGTCAAGTTTCAGTGTTCTACATGTGGCTAACAAGTTCTCCCACCACCATTTATTAAATAGGGATTCTTTTCCCCAAGAAAGAAAAGAATTTTGTTTGGTTTATGAAAGATCAAATGGCAATACATGACTAGGTTCATCTCTAGGTTGTCTATTCTTTTCCATAGACCTATATCTCTATTTTTGTGCCAGTGTTATGCTGTTTTGGTCACTGTAGACTTGTAGTATAACCTAAAGTCTGATAATATGATGCCTCCAGATTTGTATTGATGTCTTAAAATTGTATTG
Organism: Perodicticus potto; assembly: GCA_963574655.1. NCBI lineage: Eukaryota > Metazoa > Chordata > Mammalia > Primates > Lorisidae > Perodicticus > Perodicticus potto. The sequence goes on along the minus strand of CAUYRH010013282.1, from coordinate 9,337 downwards.
GCAACAGGATTTTTTCTGGTTGTAAATGAAATAACGTACTGTTTTTTCTAGTTCTTCAAAGTACGACATTGGTGCTTTGATGGGGATTGCATTGAATCTCTAGATCACTTTGTGCAGTATGGACATTTTAACAATGTTGATCCTTCCCAGCCAAGAGCACGGAATGTCCTTTCACTTGTTAACACCTTCTTCTGTTTCTTTTATCAAGGTTTCATTGTTCTTCCTGTAGAGATTTTTCATGTTCTTTGTTCATATAGGCTCAGAAATTTCATTTTCTTAAAGCTACTGTGAAGAATATTGTGTCTTTAATTTGATTTGCAGCTTGACTGTTATTGGCCTATAGGAAGGGTACTGATTTGTGGACATTGATTTTGTATCCCAAGATGTGACTGTATTTCTTGATCACTTCCAGGAACCTTGTGATTGAGTCCCTGGAGTTTCCTAAGTATAAGATCATGTCATCTGCAAAGAGGAAGTGTTTGATCTCCTTTGTCCCTATTTGAATATCCCTGATATCCTTCTTTTGCTTGATTGCATTGGCTAGGACTTCTAGCACTCTGTTGAATAGCAGTGGCAAGAGTGGGCATCCTTGTCTGGTTCCAGTTCTAAGTGGCAATGCTCTCAGTTTTATTCCATTCAATTTAATATTGGCTATGGGGTTTTTGTAGATGGCCTCTGTCAGGTTAACAAATGTCCCCTATATGCCTATTTCTTTCTTTCTTTCTTTTTTTTTTTTAGCCAAACTGGTAATTTACTAACTTACAGGAGTACAGGTTTTTTTTTTTTAAACTCATAGACCACAATGATTTTACAAAACAAGCAATTCCAGAAATCTTACAAACAATAAAAGAAATATTTCAATATCATTCTACATGATCAGGATACACCTGATATTGAAATTAGAGAAAATATATTGTTATAAAGAGAAATTACAAACATGTTTCACTTATAGATGAGGATGCAATATCCTAAACAACATATTGACAAGTTGAATTACAAAATTAATATTTAAGTAATATACTTTAGTAGAATTGAATCCAATTTATATGAAAGTTAGACACTATTTTCTTTTCTTTTCCTTTTTTTTTTTTTTGGTTTTCTTTCCCTCGCCCCCTCCCTCCTTCTCTTCCTGCTCTCTCCTTCCCCCAAGCCCCACTGTGTCATTCATTGTCATTAATTTTCCTCAAATCAAAGTTGAATACATAGGATTCTTGCTTCTCCATTCCTGTGATGTTTCACTAAGAATAATATGTTCCACCTCCATCCAAGTTACTACAAACACAGCAAAGGCTCCATTATTTTTGACGGCTGAGTAATATTCCATCGTATACATATACCACAGCCTACCAATCCACTCCTGGGTTGAAGGACATTTAGGCTGTTTCCACACTTTAGCAATTGTAAATTGGGCAGCGACAAACAGCCTCATATGATATTTACAGGTGCCAAATAAGGTTTCATCTTTGGAGGACCATTTTACCTGTTACAGAATAACAGATCCTTGGAGCTTCCTGGAAAACTATCCCTCATCTCTCCCAACCCCTTTTTCTTGTTGTTGTTGCAGTTTGGCCAGGGCCAGGTTTGAACCCGCCACCCTTGGTATATGGGGTCAGTGCCCTACCCACTGAGCCACAGGTGCCGCCTTCCCTCATCTTTTTAGTGCTTTATATAGTAACTTCCTAAGAGAGCCTAATGCTGGAACATGATTTCTATGCTATGGAATCTTTATTACATCATACCAAACTCTCTTGTTTTCTTTGTACAACTTTCTCTTACTCTACCCCCAAGCCACAATCAGTACCCCAAATTCATCTCAAATAGTCCATTCATTTGTCTCCATTTTCACCCCTTGACATGTCTTCCAAGTCTTATAATCTATCTAGAATATTTTTTTCTTTCCTTTATCCAAAATGTGGCATTCTAATTTCTACATGGAGTTAACCTTAATGATCAAGATGTACATAACTTTTCTGATTCACTTTTACTTCTGTTACCATCATACAGTGTGGATGACCTCAAAAATGTATTATAATTTATACTTATATTAATTTTTAAACAAAACCACTTTTGGTAAATATTTACTTAATGTATACTTACTTTCAGAGTTTAAAAAGTGTCTAAAAGTAGATGGGGAAAAAAATCACCCATAGTCCCTGTGACCAAAAATTCACTTACCACATGTAACATGATGCTAATTATCAGGTATGAATTATAGGAATGAATTTATTTATTTATTTATTTTGAGACAGAGTCCCACCGTGTCACCCCTAGTAAAGTGCCATGGCACCATAGCTCACAGCAACCTACAACTCCTGGGCTTAAGCGATTCTCTTGCTTCAGCCTCCCAAGAAGCTAGGACTATAGGTGCCTGCCATAAAGCCCAACTTTTTTTTTTGCAGTTTGGCCAGGGCCAGGTTCGAACCTGCCACCCTTAGTATATGGGACCAGGGCCCTACCCACTGAGCCACAGGCACCACCACTATTGTCATGTCAGTATTTTTGGATTTAAGAAAAGTATTGTTATCACCAGAATCACAGGCCAGAAGTAATATAAAGATCACCTGGTTCATTTCTACACTGGGTGCCTTCATCCCCTACATAGGATACAAACTATAAAATAATAAAACAACAACAGACACACCTCCATAGCACTTATTATGTACCTGGGCACTGTTCTGAACATTTTCCATGTATTTGCTGTCTTAATTCATCTGCACAGCACCTTTTATACCTAACCTATGGTAACTGCACAGATAAGCCCTTGAAGAAGTTTTGTTGTTTGAAAGATGACCTAAATACATTAAATTCATATATGTACATCAGACCTCTCATGTGAAATTCTTTACCCAGCTATGTGGCCTCTTCAGGTTCCTTTAGAAACCACTAAAAGTTGCCACTAATATTCCAAAGAATCCACAGATTCTTTCGTGTTAAAGAGCAAGTTTTTGTTAAATAGCTGGAAGAGCCTAGTAATAGTTTTTCAAAGGGTTTTATTGTCTATTTTTAAATCTCTCTTTTGCTCATTCTGTGTTTGTCCCAAATCTCAATATGCTGTGTCCCTTAAGTAGATTAATTGTGAATATATTTAAGCCTTTCATTTAAGCCAGTGTTTTTCAACCTTTTTTCCATCTCAGGGCACACTTGAACCTATAGTTAAACTTACACGGCACATTTAAATTATGTTGATCAAAGAAAGAGTAAAAAAAGAATATACTTATTATACTTTGAACTTCTTTCAAAAATAATTTAATTAATGATCTTTAAAATTTTTCTCAGCACAGCTAAGATCCTCTTGTGGCACACCAGTGGCACACTGGTTCAAAATCACTGCCACAAGCCATCTACCAGTAGATGCTTGTATAGAAGTTGGACTTTATTCTTGATAATTCTTCTAACCTAAATTCAAATTAAATTAAAATGATGCTTTAATGTTTCCATGATTAGCACAGGATCTACTAAGTTTGAAAACTTGCTGTGTTATCTACTGAGAAATATTCGTAGGCATTGTCTCATGTTAGCTCTTATGAGCTTTACTGAGATTTATCTATGGCATTTCAACTGGAGCCCAAAGTCAAGATCATTTGGTGAAAAGTACTCAGACCTCCTAAATATAGGTCTTGGTACATCTCCACAGGATATTAGCCCATGAAGCAGCAAAATTCTGCAGAACCATGTCAACAACCCTCAGCCCTTCACCCACCTCCAGGAAATATCAGGGAAGACTTTAAGATTATTCAGGAGGGATCAATAAAAACCATTTATTTAAAGGGAACAGCTGGAGTGTTACAGGAGTAAATATATACACACACACCTCAAGTCAAATGGGGGGGTCTCAACCACTTGCATCGGCTGGCACTTGTCCTTGGAGTTAGGGGACAAAGAGACTTCTCTCATGGAGAGAAGAGCTGTGCCAGATTTTGGCAAGACAGTGATGATTTCACGTTTCCTATGTGTCTCAAAATGGTCTCTTAGGAAGGTGAGTTAACTCCAAGAGAAGAAAACTGTAAGAGATAAAGAGACAGACAGGAAGAAGAGAAATTGCCAGGGTCATGAAATTACAATTAGTAGCTCCATAGAAACAAGTGTATCCAATGAAGCCACGAAATGACCCCATGTAGCAAGAAAGAGATTTCTCTCTCTCTCACACACACACACAGAGAACCCCAATGCCAGATGGTAACTGTGGCACTCAAGAGAGACCTTTTGTTGACTTGACATCTCTTCCCTCTAGCCTCTCAAACCCTGACTGAACCAGAGGCAGCAAGCAGGGCAGGGTAGAGGAGGAGAGAAGAAAGAAGAAAAAGTATAAAAACAGATGGGAAATGCCAACAAAGCAAACCCTGCCCCTTGTCCCAGGCTCAAGTCAGGGGCAAGGAGATGCTCTGAAGTGGATGAGCGCTCAAAGCTCTGACTCAAATGGACTTCTAAATAGCTAAAGACTGATCCCAGAAAGCTGAGAAAAGCTATAAATCTGCCTAAAGATTCACCCAGGGATGAGAGTGAACCAGTCAGAGCTCCCCTCACAGAAGTTCGTGTCTGTGTTGTTCCTAAAAGCAAAAGATTGAAAATAACTATAACGCTCAAAAACAGGGGACAATGATAAATGCATGGAATCAAATACTTTGGAATCACTAAAAATGATGTAGGTAGCACTTTTAGCACTAAAAACATATGTTAGGGGGAGAAATTGGTTGTTTTTGTTTTTGTTTTTGTTTTTTAAGGCCGGGACTGGGTTTGAAGCCATGACCTTTGGCATATGGGGCCAGTGCCCTACTCCTTTGAGCAACAGGCACCACCCTATTTTTGTTTTTTGCAAAACACATACACACGAAAACTACCTAGCAAGGAATAAATACTGAATTTTTTTTCTTTGAAGAGACAAAATCTCACTTTATCGCCCTTGGGAGAGTGCTGTAGCGTCACAGCTCACAGCAACCTCCAGCTCTTGGTCTTAGGTGATTCTCTTGCCTCTGCCTCCTGAGTAGCTGGGACTACAGGCACCCGCCACAATGCCCGACTATTTTTTTGTTGCAGTTTGGTTGGGGCTGGGTTGGAACCTGCCACCCTTGGTATATGGGGCCAGCACCCTACTCACTGAGCCACAGGTGCCACCCTACTGAAGTGTTATTAATGGATTATTTCTGGATAGTTTCATTACAGGAATTTTTTTTTCTATTTTGCAATTTTTTTTTAATTTATAGTCTTTATGTTGAAATTAAATAACCCAAGTGCCAGATAAGTGAAAAGGAAATTGCAAAGCATAGTCCACAGTACTGTTAACTCACTGCCAGATTCATCATCATTCGATACTTACAAACACAGGATAAGAATTCATACTATTTCTACTAAATATCCAAATAAAATGTCATTATATTCTAATTTTTACAATAACATAAAATAACAGAAACTAATTTAAAATTTTTTCATCCCATCACCACCAAAAAACTCAAGTAATTTTCCCTTTTTTTATTATATGCCCCCTGGCCTTCTTCTCTCTATGGACACGCTGTACAAACCTGTGACCCTGAGTTAAGCATGTGAACTTACATTTCAGATAAAGAAGCTCTAAGTTTTACTTCACACAAATGCACAAGGAAAAAGCCCCCATGTGAAACATTCAAGGATCATCCTTTCAAAGCTCTTCAACTTCCCTCAGAGAGCATTTCACACTAACACTTCATAAATCCATGGATGTCAGTATCCAAATTGAGAAATAAATGTTGTATTTCTATTCCTTGTCAATAAAAAATAGTCTATATTTTCTGTGGATCTTGCATAGCCAAGTGATTCTCCTCATGTTGGGAGCTGATATCCAAATACCATAATATACACGTGCAAAAACACACACAACCATCCTACCCTATTCCCAAGGGATTCACTGAGATCTATTTTACTTTTGAATGAGTTCTGCACACTCACACCTTTCTGAACAGATATTTTAAAACACATGCCCTCTCTAACACTGCTTTAAGTTGGCCAAACAGTCCACATTGTGCTGCCCACCCAAACAAACTCACAGTGGAGTTAGATTAAGTTACCACATGATTTGGGTACATTTAGATAGTTTCTTTGAAATTAGAGATGATGACTAATAATTTTGAAAACCTTTCCCTGTGTATACACCTGTATATGATGGCATTCGGGGATGAAGAACCTGTATATTATGGCATCCACCTGTATATTATGGTATCCAGGATGAAGAACATCATTTTGATGTGAAATAGACACAGAACATAGAAGCACTTTTTTATTGAAAAGGATAGCGATATACTGATCAGCAACCTATTCACGGGTTTGTGAAGTATTACCAGGCGATCCTACCTGATTGAAACTGAAGGAGAGTTAACCAGCATTCCAAGTGGTCCTAGAGAACAACAGTCCCTAGCCCAGGGTCCTTTGGAACTCTAGTTGGATGAGGACAGCACGAAGGCACAAGGAGGAATAGGTAACAAGCCCCTTAACAGAAACATGTTGCTACCAGAATATGCTACAATTCAACTGGAGCTTTAATGCTCCAGATATGTCTGTCCAGGTCTCACTTAACATGTCTTGAAATCCAATCTTTCTGGCTCTTCCCCAAATCACACAGCAACTCTTAAGCCAGTGGAAGGGCTGAAACTAGACTAAGGATTCCAAGCAAGGACTGTAAATACCCTACAGAAAAGAAACATAAGATAACAAGATAGTCATTACTCTGTGGAAGCCAAAGAGGTCAGTCTTCACCTTGGGGAGTAACTTACTTTTATTCTCTGAGCAGACATGACCTATCAGGCTGTGACAGACTAAGGGAAGAGAGGTTATCCACACTCCATTTCTCCATTCTCAAAAAAGGAGAAGGCAGATAGCCAAGCAAAAGGGTGAGTGGGAACTAGTTACCGTGCATTTTAAAAACATTTCTAAGTGTGTTAAAAATTCATCACTTAACAGTGCTCCTCATATAGAGATGCTCCTTGACCTAGGATGTGGTTATGCCCTGATAAACTCATCCTACATTGAAAATATCTTAAGACGAAAATTCATTTAATATACCTTACCTACCAAGCATCATAACTTAGGCTAGCCTGCCTTAACTGGGTTTAAAATATGCACATTAGTCTACAGTTGGGCAAAGTCACCTGGTAACATAGCACATCATGCAATACTAGTTGCTGACCCTTCTGATCACTGGCCTGGCTGGGCTATAGCTCCTGCTACTGCCCGGCATTGCCAACCAGGAAAAAGATCAAAATTCAAAGTACAGTTGCCACTGAGTGATTCTCACTTTCATACTATCCTAAAGTTGAAAAAATCCTTAAGTCTGGCTCGGCGCTTGTGGCTCAACGGGCTAAGGCGCCAGCCATGTACACCTGAGCTGGTGGGTTCGAATCCAGCCCAGACCCGCCAAACAACAATGACAGCTGCAACCAAAAAATGGTCAGGCGCTGTGGCGGGCGCCTGTAGTCCCAGCTACTTGGGAGGCGGAGGCAAGAGACTTGCTTGAGCCCAGGAATTGGAGGTTGCTGTGAGCTGTGATGTCATAGCACTCTATCCAGGGTGACAGCTTAAGGCTCTGTCTCAAAAAAAAACAAAAAAACAAAAAAAAAATACTTAAGTCTTACCATCATAATCTGGGGACCATCTGTGTTCAAACTTGGCATATGATTGTCTCTTTTAGTCCCTACAGTTCTATCTTTTTCTAAGGATTCATCAAAATCCCAATCTCCTGCTATTCTGCTTCCTGAACCAATACCAACTTTAAAAATGTCTAATCAACAAAGCTGTCAATGTCGCTCAGATTCTACTATTGACAATGGAATTTCTCTAATGTATCAAATTCAAACTGTAGCATCACCAAGAATGACAAACTAAAGCAATTCAAAGTACTTTACATCCTTCCAGGACTGAAAAAGGGTGTAATGGAGTTCTGAAAAAGACAAACCTTACAGAAAACAGCTGACATTTCAGGTGAAAGGTCAGACATGCATGGCATACATGAGAGGAGTTTCAATGAGCAAAAGGAAAATATGAGAACAGGCGATATTAGAGAAATAAGATAGCTGAGAGGACAGAGAATCTTGAAAAGTTTAGATCTCTGAATTTGATGCTTTCAGTATCATAGCACAATTAATTGCTCATTAAGACCTATCTCTACTTGGTGTGGCTCTGTACCAAGGACTGCCCAAGAGAACTCTTGGAGGTGGCTGCATGGGAGAAGAATCAGAAGCCCAGCCTAAGTGCAGGCCTTGGTTAGTTAGAGTAAAATCAGACCAGTTTTATCTGGCCTGCTTATCTCAAAAGTAGAGAAAGTGAGAACAAGACTTTTACAAAAAAGAATGCTAAAAAGCAAGAGAAAGCAAGCTCATAGTTGATGTGAAGACAATTGATGTTGTGTTACAATCTCTGGACACCAAACATGAAAAAATGCTCTTGTGAAGTTGATACTGCACAGCAATTAATTGTAGACATATCTTTGGTTATATAGGAAATGCAAAAATGAAATTCCATAGAAGTTTCTTGTTCTCTAACACTTTCACTGAAAGTTACAATATTCCAGCATGGATGTTTATTTCTTGGGGCTTCATCTCCTTCCAGATCTTCTAGAACTTACAGAAGTTGCCTTCTTTTATAATTTGGGCCTGTCTGGCAAGTAAGATTTTAGCTCAGTGGTATTGCTCAGAGGAGTGAGCAATAATTTATACCTGAAGACTGTAAGAAATTTAGAAACTATCATTAAAAGCATCAGAGACAGGGCGACGCCTGTGGCTCAGTGGGTAGGGCGCCAGCCCCATATACCAAGGGTAGCGGGTTTGAACCCGGCCCCGGCCAAACTGTAACAAAAAAATAGCTGGGTGTTCTGGCAGGCACCTGTATTCTCAGCTACTCAGGAGGGTGAGGCAAGAGAATCGCTTAAGCCCAGGAGTTGGAGGTTGCTGGTAGCTGTGACGCCACCTTACTCTACCGAGGGCGATAAAGTAAGACTCTGTCTCTAAAAAAAAAAAAGGATCAGAGACAGAGGTCCTACAATGACTTTGGATAAACTAAAAAACTGAGCCAGTGATATAATAGAACCATACAAATGGGGAAATCTAAATGGATGAAAATTATAAACTGAATCAGTCTGACAAGGAAAACAAGGGTACAAGAGTGCCTAGTTAGCGGCGCCTACAGTGCATCTTACAAGGGTACATGTGAAATTTACTAGATGTAGAATATAAATGTCTAAACACAATAACTAAGAAAATGCCATGAAGGCTATGTTAACCAGTTTGATGAAAATATTTCAAATTGTATATAAAACCAGCACATTGTACCCCATGATTGCATTAATGTACACAGCTATGATTTAATAAAAAAAAAA
>CAUYRH010013281.1:0-27209 GCA_963574655.1 Perodicticus potto | reverse complement strand
GCGCCTGTGGCTCAACGGGCTAAGGTGCCAGCCACGTACACCTGAGCTGGCGGGTTCGAATCCAGCCCGGGCCCGCCAAACAACAATGACGGCTGCAACCAAAAAATGGCCGGGCGTTGTGGCGGGTGCCTGTAGTCCCAGCTACTTGGGAGGCAGAGGCAGAAGACTCGCTTGAGCCCAGGAATCAGAGGTTGCTGTGAGCTGTGATGCCACAGCACTCTACCCAGGGTGACAGCTTGAGGCTCTGTCTCAAAAAAAAAAAAAAAAAAGTATAGCTATAAATCAACAGAAAAATATTAATGATGTAGAAAAATGAGGAAATAACATGGACAATAAGTTAACCTTCTTAGGAAAATGCACATTAAAACAAAAAATGATGTCTCTTTGCCTGTCAGATTGGGAAAAATTAAACTATAATCTATATTTTTGAGGATGTGGGAAAATAGATTCTCTTGTGCACTGTAGGTGGGCACTTATAAATAGGTACAACCTTTAGATCAGGTTAGTTTGGTAGTTATATGTCAAAATTTTAAATGCACATACACTTTGGCATCCCATTTCTGTTTCTAGGAAACAAGTCATCTTTTATGAATGCTCTGCTCATATTCTTGTCCTGCATAGCCATCAAAGATTTACAAATTCTTTGTTAGTATTATTTCTAAATGTAATAAAATACCTCATTATCCTATTTACTTTATGTTTTCCAATCCAAACTATATCCAGCTTTATTAAAGATACTTTTCATAAACAACCATGGCATTTCAGGCAGGACATGGGCAGATGATCATTAACAGTATACAACAACTTTCAAACTCTCTTCGATTGACTATGAAAAATCAGAAAGCCACTATAAAACCTGATGAAGTCTTCATTTGAATGCTTTGAACAGGAAATGTTTAGAGTGAGGGTTGACATTTCACATTTAGCATGTTGTTTAACAACTTTTTACAAGCTAACCCTGACATTCAGGAAGTGAAATGAAAATGGTAGAATTTATCTAAGGATCCAACAGTCTGCAAGTGGAACTGCTGCTCTTTTAAGGGGATGCCATTTCAGTGGTATTAAATTATTGGAAAAGTCTAGATTCCTTGACATCCTGGTAACCAATTATTTGGGGTCAGGTCCCAAAAGGTGACTTGGTTTAAGGGAGTTAAGACTATGTTGAAGGCAGAGGGAGAATAGGATATAAAAACAAATTAGTTTTTTCATACCTCAAGGTATTTGTGCCCAGGTGGCTGTGTGTCAACATCAGGGAATCCCTCCTCTTGTGAGCCGAAAGGAAGTCTCTCAAAACTAAAGGGGAAAGACATTGTCCCTCATATCAGTCTAGCTTTGGAGACATTCTATTAGTGACATATGCCCCTTCCCCCCAAAACAATGAAGTGTTGTATGTGCTAAAAACATAGCTTAAAAAAAAAAAAAGTTAAACAAATTTCTGCATTTTTATAAAACTTGATGAAAAGTATTTCAAAGTGTACAGTCATAAGAAGTACACAGTTATCACAAATGCACACACTTCACTTGGTATCCAGCACCTGCAGCTTTCTGTGCCTGGTCTGTTTTGGCATCTCCATTCTCTGCAGGGCTGTTGCCTTTCTTGCCAGCATCAGCTTTTCCCTTTTTCCCTTTGGGTACCTTCTCTTCCTTCTTTGCAGGGGTCTTTTTAGGCTTGGGCTCTGGCTTTGGAGGAGCAGGTTTAGCAGACAACTTTGTGGCTCTTCTCTGTGGTTCATCCTTTCCCTTGACTTTATCTCCTTTAACTTCCCCTTCAGCCTTTCTCTTGGGCATGGTGGCAACTGTGGCAGGACATAGATGCTGGACGCGGGGATGTGGCGATGAGCAGGTTTTGGTCAGTCCAGGGGTTGTTCTCGCCTCCTCTTCTTCACATTGCTCCTGTCCCTTAAATCCTTTTTTTTTGGCTCGGCGCCTGTGGCTCAACGAACTGGCGGGTTCAAATCCAGCCCTAGCCTGCCAAACAACAATGACGGCTGCAACCAAAAAATGGCTGGGCGTTGTGGCGGGTGCCTGTAGTCCCAGTCACTTGGGAGGCAGAGGCAGGAGACTCGCTTGAGCCCAGGAATTGGAGGTTGCTGTGAGCTATGATGCCACGGCACTCTGTCCAGGGTGACAGCTTGAGGCTGTGTCTCAAAATAAATAAATTAAATAAATAAATAAATAAATAAACAAATAAATCCTTTTTTCTAGTTTTTTTATTTGCCTTTTTATTTTGGCTACAGTTGAGGCCTTTAAAAATTAGTTTTTTTTTCTGCTCGGCACCCATGCTCTGTGGTTAGGGAGCTGGCCACATACACCAGGGCTGGCGGGTTCAAACCCAGCTCGGGCCTGCTAAACAACAGTGACAACTACAACAAAAAAATAGCCAGACATTGTGGCAGGTGCCTGTAGTCCCAGCTACTTGGGAGGCTGAGGCAAGAGTTAAGCTGAAGAGTTTGAGGTTGCTGTGAGTTGTAACACTATAGCACTCTATCAAGGGTGGGACATAGTGAGACTCTGTCTCAAAATAAATAAATAAATAGATAATAAAAATTAGTTTTCCTTAATTTTTCCTGTAGCTTGTAAATTTAGATACCTTCACCTCTTTTAGAAGTTCTATAAATATTTAATTTTAGTTTTTTCCATTTTGTTGTGTGTCTCTTTAAAAACTTACTTATTTAAGATACCTATAATTGACTTGGCACCCATAGCTCAGTAGTTAGGGTGCTGGCCACTTACATCGGAGCTGGTGGGTTCAAACCCAGCCCCAACCTGTTAACAACAATGACAACTACAACAAAAAAATAGCCGGGCGTTGTAGCAGGAGCCTGTAGTCCCAGCTACTTAGGAAGCTATGGCAAGAGAATTGCTTAAGCCCAAGAGTTTGATGTTGCTGTGAGCTATGATGCCACAGCACTCTACTGAGGGTGACATAGTGAGCCTCTGTCTCAAAAAAAAGGGAAAATGATGCTGACAGATTACTGACTGTTTATCAAAAATTTTCCCTTCTCCTCCTCCTAATGTTAAATTATATTGTATATTATGTTAGAATTGTTTTTTGCGGTCATGGTATCCCATAGTAATTCACCAGGTATATTCCTAAATTCACACTTTTTCCCAAGATGAGCTTGGTTTCTTTCCTGTGTATCATCATAGCTCAATATAACCTTAAACTCCTGGGTTCAAGTGATCTTCCTGCCTTGGCCTCCCAAAGTGTTAGGATTAGTGTCCACCCTTTTCTTTTTTTCTGAGACAGAGTCTCACTATGTCACCCTTGGTAGAGTGTGGTGGCATCACATTTCACAGCAATCTCAAACTCTTGGGCTTAAGCGATTCTCTTGCCTCAGCCTCCCAAGTAGCTGGGACTACAGGTGCCTACCACAATGCCTGCCTATTTTTTTATTATTGTTGTCATTGTTGTTTAGCAGGCCCTGACCGGGTTTGAACCTGCCAGCCCTGGTGCATGTGGCCGGTGCCCTAACCACTGAGCTACAGACACTGAGCCCTGGTCCACACTTTTAAGTAGTTTGTTTCCAAATAAAAATTCCGGTAATTAAATTGATTTAAGAAATTAAAACTTAGAAATTTTGTAACATTTGTTATTTTTATAATTTATTTTCTCATACTGTGTTATGTATGTCTTACCACTTATTCAAATCTTTATATCAGTATTCTTATGTTAGATTGCGTGATTTTCTCATTAAAATATTTCCAGAGTGTTTTTATATATTGATATCATTGTGAATGTGATGTCTTTTTATATTTTTTGAACTTGTTATTGTTTGGTTATTGTAAGAGTTCCATTGGCTGTGCACAGTGGCTCAGCCTGTAATCCTAGCACTTTGGGAGGCTGAGGATCGCTTGAGGCCAGGAGTTTGAGACCAGCCTGGGCAACATATCATAAACCCATCTCTACAAAAGGTAAAAAAAATTAACCATGGGGCAGCACCTGTGGCTCAAAGGAGTAGGGCGCCAGCCCCATATGCTGGAGGTAGCGGGTTCAAACCCAGTTCTGGCCAAAAACCGCAAAAACAAAAATTAAACCATGCGTGATGGTATACTCCTACAGTCCCAGCTACTTGGGAGGCTAAGGTAGGAGGATCACTTGAACCAAGGAGTTCAAGATTACAATGAGCAATGATTATACCACTGCACTCTAGCCGGGGTGACAGAAACAACAGAAGGATCTCAGTAGAACATTTAACTGTCTGGTACATATTGGTCTAATTATAGGTGTTTGTTTTATTAAAAATTATTTTTAGGTCTTAAGCAATTCTTGAGCAAAGGAAAAAAAAATGATTTTTAGGGGCCGGGTGTGTGGCTCATGCCTATAATCCTAGCACTCTGGGAGGTTGAGGTGAGAGGATCCCTTGAGCTCAGGAGTTCCAGACTGGTTTGAGCAAGAGTGAGACCCCATTTTTACTAAAAATAGGGAAAAAATAAGGCAGGTGTTGTGGCAGGCGCCTATGTTCCTAGCTACTCAAGAGGCTGGGGCAGGAGGATCGCTTGATCCCAGGAAGTTTGAGGTTGCTGTGAGCTAGGCTGAGACCATGGCACTCTAGCCCAGGCAACAGAATGAGACTCTGTCTCAAAAAATCATTTTTAGGTGAGACTTTTACAAAAAACTTGGGATGGGGCGGCGTCTGTGGCTCAGTGAGTAGGGCACTGGCCCCATATACCGAGGGTGGTGGGTTCAAACCCAGCAACAAAACCCTGCAACAAAAAATAGCCAGGCATTGTGGTGGGTGCCTGTAGTCCCAGCTACTTGGGAGGCTGAGGCAAGAGAATCACTTAAGCCCAGGAGTTGGAGGTTGCTGTGAGCAGTGATGCCATGGCAACTCTACCAAGGGCGATAAAGTAAGACTCTGTCTCTACAAACAAACAAACAAACAAACAAAAAAACAAACAGAAAACCTTGGAATAATTGCAGATTCATAGGAAGTTACAAAGATAGTACAGAAAAAAGACTGTCAAGATATTAAACTATTCCATTACCACAAATACCTCCCTCATGTCAATCTCTTATAATCTTACCCTGCGTTGGTAGTCCCCAAGACTGCCCCAGATTTGATAATTCTCTAGAAGGTCCCACAGGATTTATATACTCCCAGCCATGGGTTATTAGTGAAAGGATACACAGTAGGATCAATAAAGGATGCTTGTGCATTGAACAGAGTCTGGAAGACACCAGTGTTAGATTAGAAGAGTCATTTCCCAGTGGAATTGCACAGGATGCTCTGTAACAACACATGAAGTGTTTTTGGTTAGAGGAGCTCACTGAAGCATAAGAATGCAGAGGGGTTTTGTTTGTTTTTTTAACTGGAGGCTGGTCACATAGTGCCTTCATGACTAAATACTGTTGTTGCAACTTCAGACCTCCAGAAGGAAAGCAAGTGTTCATCATAAGTCACACTGTTTGCACAAAATGTCTAGACAAGCTGAGACAGTGTGGTTCAATACTCCAACCATAGAAATGCTTGTATCAGTGGGTAGGGATATTCTAAGACCTCAGTTCCTAGGAGCCAGCCAAGGGCCAGTCACACAAGCAGGCTCTTCTGAAAATATGCATGATTTGAACAAGCCTGCTGCGTATCCAAGTTGTTTTATGTATTAGTACTTTACTCCTTTTTACTGCCAAGTATTCTGTTGTATGGTTGTACTACAATTTATTTAACCACCTAATAGATATTTATTTTTCGTTACAAAGTTATTCACATATATAGTTATATATAAAATTTTAAAATAATGGTTGATCAATCATAGGAAGGGTTTTTATATTTATGTATTTGTTATGTATTGTTGCTTTATCATCATTTAAATATTTGATCTCTACAACAACCTTATTGATTCAATTATTTGTTGTTCCCCTCAATGAATATTTGAGCACCTATGGCATGCCAGGTACTATTTAAATCAATATTAATATAGTAGTAAAGAAGGAGAACAAGGTCTCTGTCCTTAGCAAATAGCATTTGAGCAGTATTTGTAAACTCAGAAGTCCTTTCTAATTAGATTTTCCTCTCCCTGCCATGTCTTATTAATTAACTCTTCCAAATCCCACCTCTAAAGTGGATTACCATCCCTCTTTCCATTCCCACTGTATTATTTCTATTATTATCACAACCCTATATTGTAGTTGTTTCTTGGTCAGTATCTCTGTCTTCTGTTTTGCACTTCTTCCCAATCTAACATAGAAATTACCTCTCAAGTTTTTTTAAAAATAATCATAGAATGAAATTGATTTGGGAGGCGTGTACCCATACAGTCCTATGAATTTTAAAATATTTGTACATGTGTACAAATGCATCCACAATCAATACAGAATAGCTTTATTACTCCTACCCCCCCATGATGATGAGATTAGGAGATGGGGCTTTTGGGAGGTGATTAGGTCATGAGGACGGAGCCCTTGTGCTCAGGTTTAGTGCTTATATAAAAGACACCCCAGAGAGCTAGTTTCCCCCTTTCACTGTGTAAGGACACAATGAGATGGTACCTTCAGTGAATCAGAAAGCATGTTCTCACCAGACAGCAAGTCTGTTGACATCTTAATCTTGGACTTCCCTGTCTCCA
This sequence comes from Perodicticus potto, assembly GCA_963574655.1. NCBI lineage: Eukaryota > Metazoa > Chordata > Mammalia > Primates > Lorisidae > Perodicticus > Perodicticus potto. Next base: position 20,642 of record CAUYRH010013281.1, on the reverse strand, counting down.
GAACTGTGAGAAATAAATTCTTGTTGTTTATAACCTACCTGGTTTATGGTATTTCATTATCACAGCCCAAGGGGACTAAGATACTGTCTTCTTGTGCTCAATGTAAAGCTTTTGAGATTTATCCAAGTTGTTGAGTATATTAATACTTTGTTCTATATATATATATGTATTCATGTATGTATATAGGTATATAGGTATAATAGGTGTGAGTAATGGTAGTTTTTTTTTTTAGACAGAGCCTCAAGCTGTCACCCTGGATAGAGTGCTGTGGCATCACAGCTCACAGCAACCTCCGATTCCTGGGCTCAAGCGAGTCTCCTGCCTTTGCCTCCCAAGTAGCTGGGACCACAGGCACCCGCCACAACGCCTGGCCATTTTTTGGATGCAGCTGTCATTGTCGTTTGGCTGGCCCAGGCTGGATTCGAACCCGCCAGCTCAGGTGTACGTGGCTGGCGCCTTAGCCCGTTGAGCCACAGGCGCCGAGCAGAGTAATGGTAGTTTTAGTTGAGCCACAGGCGCCGAGCAGAGTAATGGTAGTTTTAATTTGCATTACTGTAATGACTCAGGGTGGTGAACAACTTTACATATGCGTATTTGCTACTGTGTTGTCAAGAACTGAGAAGGACCTGAGTTTTTACCCTACTTAGATATAGTAAGTTAGCCTACCATACTTTCATGGATACTGGCAGAAGACCTGGGACTCCTGGGTTAGAGATAAAAGACTTTACCATTCATAGGACATTAGCGTAACAAGTTCACATGGATTAGCTTTGCCCCACAAATCCCATGGGTGCACTTCTAAGGAATCCAAGCTTAGGGAACCCAAGTCTCAATGGGTGGCAAATAGATTTTCTGTTTGTGGATGGAAACATTATATTTATCGTTCTGGATCAAAAACAAAACTTGTCCTGTGCTCTAGGAGGAGATTATATCTTTGTCTTGTAAGGTGGTTTAGTATACAAACATCCTTGAGGAGACAGTTTGTAGCAAAGGTGTCTTTTTACAGAAATGTGAGATACCAATGTGTATCTGCTTTGGTAAAGTATCTGTTCAAGTTTTTTGCCCATTTTTTTTTTTTTTTTTTTTTTTTTGTTGAGAGAGAGCCTCAAGCTTTCACCCTGGATAGAGCGCCATGGCATCACAGCTCACAGCAACCTCCAATTCCTGGGCTCAAGCAAGTCTCTTGCCTCCGCCTCCCAAGTAGCTGGGACTAAGGCACCCGCCACAACACCTGCCACAACACCGGCCATTTTTTGGTTGCAGCCATCATTGTTGTTTGGCGGGCCTGGGCTGGATTCGAACCCGCCAGCTCAGGTGTACGTGGCTGGCGCCTTAGCCTGTTGAGGCCACAGGTGCTGAGCCTTTTGCCCATTTTTTAATTGACTGATTTGTTTTCTTAAAATTGAGTTTTGAGGCTTAGCACGGATAGCTCAATGGTTAGGACACCACATACACCAGGGCTGAGGCTTTGAACCTGGCCCAGGCCTGCCAAACAACAAAGACAACTACAACAACAACAACAACAAAAAATAGCCAGGCGTTGTGGTGGGTGCCTGTAGTCCCAGCTACTTGAGAGGCTGAGGCAAGAGAATCGCTTAAGCCCAAGAGTTTGAGGTTGTTGTGAGCTGTAACACTATGGGACCCTACCCAGGGCAACATAGTGAGACTCTGTCTTCAAAAAAAAAGAAAAAATGAGTTTTGAGAAAGTTATATATTCTGTATATGTAAGCTCTTTGTCAAATGACGTGATTTTTCTCCCAGTCTGTACCTTGTTCATTCATTTCATTAGCAGTGTCATAACAGCAATAGCAAAAGTTGTCTGTTTTGTCAAGTTTGGGATGATGCAAGTTCTGTCCTACCGATGGTTCTAATGTCAGTTCATTTTTCAAAACTTTTGCAGTGCTGTTTTCTGTCAGTTTCATGCCCTTGTATGCAATAGTCACATATGCGCTGGTCTGAGAGCTGTATGGTGGTCTCTCAGTTTCGATCTAAAAATCTTGATACTGGCTGGGCTCAGTGGCTCACACCTGTAATCCTAGCGCTCTGGGAAGTCAAGGCGGGTGGATTGCCCTGAGCTCAGGTGTTCGAGACCAGCATGAGCCAGAGCGAGACATCATCTCTACAAAAAAACAAAAAAGCTGGACATTGAGCCCAAGAGTTGGAGGTTGCTGTGAGCTATGATGCCATGGCACTGTACCAAGGGCCACAAAGTGAGACTCTGTCTCAATAAAATAAATAAATAAATAAATGTTGTGCATGGTGGCTCATGCCTGTAATCCTAAATACTCTGGGAGGCCAAGACGGTTGTATAGCTTGAGCTCACAGGTTTGAGACCAGCCTGAGCAAAAAAGTGAGCCCTCCCCCCCCATCTATACTAAAAGTAGAAAAACTGGGCGGCACCTGTGGCTCAGCCAGTAGGGCGCCGACCCCATATACTGAGGGTGGCAGGTTCAGGCCCAGCCCCGGCCAAACTGCATCAAAAAATAGCCGGGCGTTGTGGCGGGCGCCTGTGGTCCCAGCTACTCGGGAGGCTGAGGCAGGAGAATCGGCTAAGCCCATGAATTAGAGGTTGCTGTGAGCTGTGACTCCATGGCACTCTACCGAGGGCGATAAAATGAGACTCTGTCTCTAAAAAAAAAAAAAGAAAAGACTGGCTTGGCGCCTATAGCTCCGTGGTTAGAGTGCCAGCCATATACACTGGGGCTGGCAGTTTCAAACCCAGCCTGGGCCTGCTAAACCACAATGACAACAACAACAAAAAACAGCTGAGCATTGTAGCGGGCATCTGTAGCTGGGGCTCCTGAGGGAGCCTCAGATGGGAGGCTGAGGCAAGAGAATCACTTAAGTCCAAGAGTTTGAGGTTGCTGTGAGCTATGATGCCATGGCACTCTACCAAGGGCAACATAGTGAGACTGTTTCAAAAAAAAAAGAAAAATAAAGAAAATATAAATAGGAAAAACTGAGGCAAGAGGATCACTTGAGCCCAAGAGGTTGAGGAGGCTGAAGCAAGAGAATCACTTAAGCCTAAGAGTTTGAGGTTGGTGTGAGCTATGACTCCATGACACTCTACCCAGGGTGACAGCTAGAAAAAAAATAAAAATAAATAAAAATCTTTGATACTGTATAGCATCAGATCCATACATGTACAGCTTAGGGGTGAGCCCAGAAATTGCCTTCTTGAGTTTTTATTCTCAGCCATTTCCTTTTTTTCCCTCAGAGCTCATCTTTTCTTCCCTGTGTCCAGAAAACCATGGATGTAGTTATGTCACTCAGCCATGTACTTCCACCGCTGTCTGTATATTTGAGGCTAAGCAGTTGGAGGATAGAGCGTGAGGGAAAAATCCATAATTCTCCTTGCTTAGAGTTTGGCTCTTGAAGTCTCTCATTCCAGTCTTTGCTGCAGATACACTGCATGGTTGCTTGGGCACCATATCTCAAGAAGGGAGAAAGACAGTAAAACGGAGGAATCCCCATATGCTCTCTGAGGAATTAGGAATTCCCTTTCTCATGGCTTGAGCCCTCTCTCTGTCTTCCCATTTCTGAGTTGGTTCCGTGATGCTAGAGGGGAAAAGATGATAATCTCAGTGAGGGTTCAGTGATACTTTGAATTCTGATCTTCTTGCCCAATTCTCCTTTTGCTTTTCAGAATCCTCAAAAGTGGTGCTCCCTGTGTACTGTCCAGGTTTTATAGCAGGAAGAAATCTGCAATGTTTCTTTCCTCGACAACTGCAGCCACTGATGTCTCTGCTCAATTTTTCTTCCTCGTCTTTATTTTATGCCTGCCATTCTTCTAGGAGTCTGCATACCTTAATGTTTACCCGAAGAGTATTGTTTGTTCAAAGATTGAGATTGTCTTCAAACAGCTCTAACCAGTTAGGCTTCTGCTATGACCAGAAGAGCCTGTGCTACACACAAGAGACACAAGAGAGCCTTGCAAAAAGTGGGGGATGAGGGAGGGCGCTGAAGTTTGAGTGCCTTCATGGGCTCAAACATTAACCGGTCAGCAGAAAGTGGGAGTTTTGTCCATCATAATAGGTGCTTTCAGAGGAGAGGATTTATTGCCTTCCTCACTTCATCGTGCTAGAAGACAGAACTCCATCTCTCAAGTTTAATGTCTTAAAATAGAGATCTTATGCTTTCCCCTTTTCAGGAGCTTTCCTGGATAGAGTTCTGTGGTGTCATAGCTCACAGCAACCTCAATCTCTTGGGCTCAGGCAATCCTCTTGCCTCAGCCTCCCAAGGAGCTGGGACTACAGCTTGAACTCCTGATCTCAAGCCAACCACCTGCCTCGGTTTCCCAGAGTGCTAGGATTACAGGCGTGAACCACCATGCCTGGCTTCTAGAAGTTTTCCGTGGTGCTTCAATCCAGACTCTTAGCCTGGAGTTTTAAAAAATCATCATAATTTCACTTTGCACCCAACTTTTTCAGTTTACCTCCTGTTTACAACATATCATGTATGTTCTACATTTGTTTTCTTGTCTCTTAGCAATTGCATAGGAGGAGACTACTTGGGGGTGGGGAAGAGTTGAACCTTGAAAGGTCTTAAAAAGACAACATGAAGAGCAAGACACGCAGGATGGGAAGAACATTTTTCACAAGTAGCTTACCATGCCTTCTTTCCTTCCTCCTGCCCCCTATTTACTTAAACACTTTCTCTTTCTTCATTTTTCAGTCTGCCTGTATTTTGGTTATGAGCTTCATGAGGTCAAGGACAAGTTCTATCAGTTGCATCACCAGTGCCATCTAGCTCAATTCTCTAGACACAGTTGGCACTGTGATCAACTTGTAAATGATCACGTTGAATTAATATTAGGATCCCCAAGGTGTAGGGCTTAATTCTGTCTACATATTTGAGCTTGTTGAACGATCACTGTAGTGCTGCTTTTTTTCTGTGCTTGTTCGGCAGTTTGTTTATGTGGAAAAGAATGAAGACCATGTGGTTTCAATTTGAATGGAAATTGTTGCATAGCAATTTACCATACAATTGTGATGCTATGAACAAATAAGCTTAAATATGATATAGTAGAAAAGAAAACTGACTTTGGAACTTGTTTTGTTTGTTTGTTTTGAGACAGAGTCTCACTATGTCGCCCCTTGGTAGAGTGCCATGGTGTCACAGCTCACAGCAACCTCAAACTCTTGGGCTTCAGTGATTCTCTTGCCTCAGCCTCCCGAGTAGCTGGGATTACAGGCACCTGCCACAACGCCTGGCTGTTTTTTGTTGCAGTTGTCATTGTTGTTTAGCTGGCCCAGCTGGGTTTGGTGCATGTGGCTGGTGCCATAACCACTGTACTACAGGTACCAAGCCAACTTTGGAACTTGTTAAGATATTCTTTCAAGTTTTACCTCAAACACATATGACCTTAGACATACACCTGACCTCTTTGTGTTTTTTTCCCTCAGTTTGAAATGGGGATACTAGTTTGTCAGTTTTTTTGTTTTGTTTTGTTTTAAAACAGGGTCTTGCTATCATTCAGGCAGTAGTACAGTGGCCCAGTCATAGCTCACTGCAGCCTCAAGCTCTTGAACTCAAGTGATCCTTCTACCTCAGCCTCCCAAGTAGCTCAATTATAGGTGCAAAGTACTGGGCCCAACTCGTATAGTATCTTTTCATATGCCTGTTGGCCATTTGCAGGTCTTTGGAGAATTGTCTATTCAAAATTTTGCTCATTTTTAAATTTGATTATTTGGGGGGTTTTGTTACTGAGTTGTAAGAATTTATATTCTGGATATACTCCTTATCTGATATATGGTTTGCAAATATCTTCGCCATTCTGTAGGTTGCCTTTTCACCATGTTGATTGTTTCCTTTGCTGTGCAAAAGTTTTAAAGTTTGATGTGGTTCCATTGATCTGTTTGCCTTTGTTGCCTGTATTTTTGATGTCATATTCAAGAAGTTATTGCCAAATCCAATGTCAGGAAGCTTTTCCTCTATATTTTCTTCTAGGATTTTATAGTTGTTTTTTTTTTAATAGTTTCTGGTCTTACTTTTACATCATTACAGCTTTAATACAATAATAGCCCTTTTAAAATGTGTTCTTTGTGTTTGAACCAGGGAATAAGTTTTTTCTTTGATATAACTGTCAGGAACTTGCTGTATTTAAGTTTTTTTCCTTCCTTCTTTCTTTTCTTTCCTCCCTCTCTCCTTCCTTCTTTCCTTTTCTCCTTTATAGCTTGAAGATAATGGACTTGGTCATTTTTTTGGTTTTGGTTAGAAGAATGATAATGAATTCATTTCAAGAACACTTCCTTGTTTGTTCCCTTTTAGCAGGAGGAAGATGAGCCTTAAGTCTGAACGCCGAGGAATTCATGTGGATCAATCAGAGCTCCTATGCAAGAAAGGATGTGGTTACTATGGCAACCCTGCTTGGCAGGGTTTCTGCTCCAAGTGCTGGAGGGAGGAGTACCACAAAGCCAGGCAGAAGCAGATTCAGGAGGATTGGGAATTGGCAGAGCGGTAAAAGGACTTAACTAGGGGTGGTTTAATAGTGACATAATTGAATATATAATCTTTGACCAGATACATCTTTCTTTTCCATTTTGAGCTATTAGCAAGTCAGTTTACTTATTTTTTATTTTATTCATTTATTTTTTTGAGACAGGGTCTCACTGTATCACCCTTGGTAGAGTGCTGTGATATCATATCTCACAGCAACCTCAAACTCTTGGGCACAAGAGATCCTCTTGCCTCAGCCTCCCAGGTAGCTGGGAGTACAGGCACCTGCCACAACTCCCGGCTAATTTGAGAACTGGGCTCTCACTCTTGCTCAGGCTGGTCTTGAACTCCTGAGCTCAGGCAATCTACCCACCTCGGCCTCTCAGAGTGCTAGGAATACAGGTGTGAGCCATTGCTCCTGGTCAGCAAGTCAACTTAATATGAGAAAGGATTTTTTTTCTTTTCTACTCAGTCAACATTTAATAAACAGCTTTTAGTGATTTCTTCATTTTATGTTTGTCTTATCTTCTGATTATTTTATATTTGGGTTGTGTTAGTCTTAGTTCTTAAATTTAAACAATAAACTCTTTGGAGTAGAAGCTTGGAGGAGATAAGCATACTTAAGTGAAGATTAAATGAGGGGTACTATATATGATGTACCTAGCTTAAGCTTAGCATATGGCTCTAATTAAGCATTATTTCCCTCATTCTTTTTTTATTTTTAATAATTATAGTTGGAGACTATATATATATTTAGGGGGGGCGGGGCAGAGTCTCACTTTATTGGCCTCCGTAGAGTGCGGTGACATCACAGTTCACAGCATCCTCAAACTCTCGGGCTCAAGCGTTTCTCTTGCCTCAACCTCCCAAGTAGCTGGAACTACAGGTGCCTACTACAATGCCTGGCAGTTTTTTTCTTTTTTTTTTTTTTTTTTTGCAGTTTTTGGCTGGGACCGGGTTTGAACCACCACCTCTGGTATATAGGGCCAGTGCCATACTCCTTTGAGCCACAGATGCTGCCCATGCCTGGCTACTTTTACAGATAGGGTCTTACACTTGCTCAGGCTGGTCTTGAACTCCTGAGCCCAAGCAGTCCACCTGCCTCAGCCTCCCAGGGTGCTAATATTACAGGTGTGAACCACCAGGCCCAGCTAAGACTATATTTTTAATTCATTAATTAACTAATTAATGAAATGAGATTTCCCTCTGTTTCCCAGGCTGGAGTGCAATGGCTATTCACAAGTACAATTATAGTGCCCTGCACCCTCAAATTTCTGGCTTTAAGCAATCCTCTTCAGCCTCCTAAGTAGCTGGGACCACAGGCGCATGCCACCATGACGAACCTAACACCTCCACCTGTGATTTTTGTTTCTGTTTCTCACTGCTTCCAATTGTGACTTCACTTGAGATTTCCTACATGAGTATGTCTCAAATTTGAACAGACATCAGAATCACCTGGAAAGCTTGTAAAACCAGTGATTGCTGGACCTCACCCTCAGAGTCTCTGATTTTAGTTGCTTAGGAGTGGTACCAGAGAATTTGCATTTCTAACAAGTTCCCAGGTGATGCTGATGCTGCTGTCTGGGGAATCACACTTTGAGAACCATTGTTTTATAGATAGTGGATGAGATTTATTATAAATATTTCTTTTTTTAAAAAAAATTTTTATTAAATCATAATTGTGTACATTGGTGCAATCAGGGGGCACAATGTGCAGACTTCATATACAATCTGAAATATTTTCATTAAACTATTTAACATAGCCTTCATGGCCTTTTAATCACTCTACGAAGACATTTATAGTCTACATTTAGTAATTTTCACTTGTACCCTTGTAAGATGCACCGTAAGTGTGATCCCACCAATCACCCTCCCCCCACCCATCTTCCCAGATTTATTATAAATATTTCAAATGCAGCTCTCCTTCTATGTCAGTTCATAGTATCACTGTTTATCAAGTTATCTAAAAAACCTTAGACCCATTCTTAATTTCTCCTCCTCTTTGCTTCCCACCTAACCTACATGTATTTGACCAAGTTCTACCTTATTTTAACTTAGGAACGTCTTTTGAATTTCATCCTTTCTACTCCTATTTTCCAGGTCCTTTTTTTTTTTTTTAACTTAAACCTTTGTAATATATTTTTAATTATTACCTATGTCTCTAGTTTATCCCTCAGGTTGTTTACACAGCTACCTGTATTATCTTTCTAAAGCACAGATTTCATAATGGTAACTTTTTTTTTTAAGACAGAGTCTCACTTTGTCCCCCTAGGTAGAATGCTGTGGTGTCATAGCCCCAGCAACCTCAAACTCTTGGGCTCAAGCAATCCCCTGGCCTCAGCCTCCTAAGTAGCTAGGACTATAGGCGCTTGCCACAATGCCTGGCTATTTTTTTTTTTTAAGAGACGGGGAGGAAGGGGTCTCACTCTTGCTCAGGCTAGTCTTGAACTTGTGAGCTCAAGCAAGCCACCCACCTTGGCCTCCCGGAGTGCTAGGATTACAGGCGTGAGCCACCATGACCATCCTGTAACTTTTTGTATTTACAATCTTTTTTGCGTGATAAAATCTGCATGATAAAATCCAAAATAATAGTGGACTTAGCAGTCAGGGTCCTTCTGGTGCTTTTTTGTATATCCAGTACATCACACCATCAGTGCTCAGGTTACATTAAACTTGTTCTAGGATAAACCATGTGCTTTCACATTTGGAAGGCAGCTATGCTCACCATTATACCATCAGCACCAGCACAATGCTTTCACATTTATATAATAGCTCCTTCTCCCTGGAATGTGCTTTCACTTAGTAGAATCCTGTTTATCCTTTTAAAAACCCAACCCAAATTTCCCCATTTTAAAGCCTTCTCAGACTCCTGTAGCAGATTTAGTTGCCTGTGTTCTTGTAGAACTTTTTTTTTTTTGAGACAGAGCCTCAAACTGTCACCCTGGAGAGAGTGCTGTGGCATCACAGCTCACAGCAACCTCCAATTCCTGGCTCAAGCGAGTCTCCTGCCTCTGCCTCCCAAGTAGCTGGGACTACAGGCACCCGCCACAACGGCCGGCCATTTTTTGGTTGCAGCCGTCATTGTTTGGCGGACCCGGGCTGGATTCGAACCCGCCAGCTCAGGTGTACATGGCTGGCGCCTTAGCCCGCTGAGCCACAGGCGACAAGCCGTTCTTGTAGAACTTAACACTTGACTTTTACTCTGTAGTATAGAAACTGTCCCATTATGTATTAATTACTTATTTATCTCTTTCTCCATTTCAACGTTGTGCTTATTAGGGTAAAGGACTAGACTTTATTTCTTTCATGTAATCCTAGAATGATTGCTAAGTGAGCGTGATCCATAGAGGAGGTCCCTTTTGGAGTCTGTAATAGCATGGAGACAGGTGTAGCCTGTAGTTATCTGTCAGATACTGCAGTCTTATTTGGTGTATTTAGCCTCCAGTTAGAAAAACTTTAGATCCTCCTCAATAAAGTAATGACCTTTAGATACAAGGAAACTGTGGATCATTTTTATTTCTCTCTGAAATTACAGACTTCAACGAGAGGAGGAAGAAGCATTTGCCAGCAGTCAGAGCAACCAGGGCGCCCAATCCCTGACATTTTCCAAATTTGAAGAAAAGAAAACCAATGAGAAGACCCGCAAAGTTACCACAGTGAAGAAGTTCTTCAGTGCTTCCTCCAGGGTTGGATCAAAGAAGGGTAATGTTGTGATCCTCTTTTTTTCCTTCTGTGCCTGAGAGAGATATATACAGAGAGGATCCATAGTGGATGTGGGCTCAGTGGTCTAATTTCCATAAGCTTTTAGAGAATAGCAACCCAGGTTTGAGACCAAAATTGGATTTGAGGATCAGATAGTATATGAAACCAGTACTCTCTTTGGCTGATGGACATTGCAGGGGTTTTTTTTGTTGTTGTGTTTTTGAGACAGCAGTAGAGTGACATGGCGTCCTAGCTCACAGCAACCTCAAACTTTTAGTCTCAAGCGATCTTCTGGCCTTAGCCTTCCAAGTGGTTGGGACTACAGGCACCTGCCACAACACCCAGCTATTTTATAGAGAGGGGGATCTCGCTTTTGCTAAGGCCGGTCTCAAACTCATGAGCTCAGGCAATCCACCCACCTTGGCCTCCCAGAGTGCTGGGATTACAGGTGTGAGCCACCTGGCCCAGGACATGTTTTAGAGATGTGTGTTTACTGTATAGGAGGAATGAAGACACTTGAAATACAGAGTTTTGTTTATAAAATTCATTCCCATCCAAAAGATCATCTCTTTGGATGTCTTTTCTACCTTTATTTTTCGGATCCTGATTTGTTCTCATTTGTGTAATATCCTCACTGTCCATGACTTATCAGAAATGGCTGTTTTCTAGACTTCAAAGTCATCTGAGAGAAATTTTCTCTTTTTGAGAGCTCATATGAGAAATAGCTAGTGTCTTGAGATAGATAGAAAACATACAGGAAAGGCTCACTTTGGGCTCTTAGGGGGACAAAGTAAGCAATAGTAGGTGTTTTCTAGCATGTGGATTTGTATATAGATGATTTTTATTTTTTTTTTTTTGAGACAGAGCCTCAAGCTGTCGCCCTGGGTAGAGTGCCATGCATCACAGCTCATAGCAACCGCCAACTCCTGGGCTTAAGCGATTCTCTTGTCTCAGCCTCCCTAGTAGCTGGGATTACAGGCACCCGCCTCAATGCCTGGCTATTTTTTGGTTGTAGTTGTCATTGTTGCTTGGCAGGCGGGGTTGGATTCAAACCCGCCAGTTCTGGTGTATATGGCTGGCGCCTTAGCTGCTTGAGCTACAACTGCCAAGCCAGGTGATCTTATTCATCCTATTTAAATTTAAAATGCATGGCTCGGTGCCGGAGCACAGTGGTTACAGTGCCAGCCATATGCACCAAGGGCGATGGGTTCAAAACCTGCCCAGGCCAGCTAAACAACAACAACTGCAACAAAAAAATAGGTGGGTGTTGTGGCGGGCACCTGTAGTCCCAGCTACTTGGGAGGCTGTGGCAAGAGAATCATGTAAGCCCAGGAGTTGAGTTTGCTGTGAACTGTGACGCCATGGCACTCTCCCGAGGGCGACATAGTGAGACTCTGTCTAAAAAAAAAAAAAAAAAAATTTTAAATGCTGTGTAACCAGCAAGAAGATTATCCTAAAATCACAGTTCTACCAGTGAAGAGGTAAGCTAGGTGAAGTGGCCTAGCATGAAGTGAGAAAGAATCTCTGTTGTTAGACCCGAGCCTCAGAGCCTTCTTGTTGATACTCAGAGTTACATAGTAAATTTGAAATGATAAGAGAGATTGAACCAGTACTGATGTTCTCAGAGGTCCCATTCCCTTGGAGCCATCCCTTCTCTTAGCCCACCCTGGCGTAATTGTGATGAGAGTTTTTGGTCTGCCTAAAGACAGGGGAATGGATAATAATACCATATTACTCCTTAAGGTCCCTACTGGTCTTCTAAATTTGTGACTTTGGCTGTTTTCTTTTGTTTTACTAAAAAGAGAGGTTGCTTATAACCCCCAAACATAGCTCTTCTCTTTAAGAAATGCACACTTTTAAATGAAAAACACAGTATTTATCTTTAAGAAGTTTACACCTTTCCCGGCTGCTGGGGACACCATGCAGGAGACCATGTCGGGGGCAGCAGCTGCAGCCAGACCCCAAGCCGGGCCATCCCCACCACTCGCTGGGTGGCCCTCGGTGACAGCGCGCAGCTCCCGCCTGGGGACTACATCACCACCCCTGGCGGCATGCTCTTCAGCACCACCCCGGGAGGTACCAGGATCATCTATGACCGGAAATTCCTCATGGAGTGTCGGAACTCACCTGTAACCAAAACACCCCCCGAGGGATCAGCCCACCATTCCCGGGGTCACCAGCCCTGCCAGTGAAGAGCCCCCCACAGAAGCCACCCAGAACCACTTGTGCAACAGCCCAGAAGATAAGCGGACGGGCGGGCGGTGAAGAGTCACAGTTTGAGATGGACATTTAAAGGAGCAGCCAGCAGATGGAGCATTGCCTGTGGCCTCTCAGGGGCCCTTCTCAGGAGAAGAGTCACCCCAGCCAGGCCTTAGGAAAGTTACCATACCTGGGAGGTGTCTGGCGTGGGGTCGGCCACCCTAGCCCGCTGCTCCCTGACTCAGGGCACCTGCCCTCCCTCCCTCTTTTTGAACACCAGCAGATACCTCCTTGTGCCTGCGTTGATGCAGGAGCTGCCACCCCAAAGTGGGGGTGACTCCCTCACGCACACCCTGCAGCCAAGTGCCAGGAAGTGGACAAGGACTAGCCCTTCAGAATGGTGGTCAGGCCCCTCCTCTGGGGGCATACCCGCCCCTTATACCCACCCCTACCATTGCCTGGTGTGCCCAGGAAAGGTCCCCTACCCTTCCTTCCCAGAGAGAGGAAATAAAGGCCACCTATGCCCTAGGGCCAAGAGTTGGGCCCTGTCTAAAAAAAAAAAAAAAAAGAAGTTTACACCTTTCAATAATCTTTTTGCTTGCATGATTAATTTGAAATTGTTCCTTGGTCAGCTACCAGTAGTAGCAGTTTTGTCTCTGCTAAATAAGGGAAATGCTCAGTAACTGCCAGAGATTAAATAAGAATGTGTTTGGTTCATTCATGACTTATTTATTAGGAGGTGATGTAGTGGGTTGCTTAGTTAGGGTATTTTTGGAGTTACTCCTGGTTTGAATCCCAGCTTTGTCATGTCTCAGCTGTATGACCGTAGGCAAGCTAATCTCCCTGAGCCCCATCTACCTGCAGAGGGACAAGTAATATTTGCCAGAGGCTTGTGATGAAGATTATGTGAGTTGATGTGTATGAAGAGCTCAGTACAGTGCCTGACACACATGACGTGTTAGCTATTTTAAAATACAGATTAGTCTTCTGATAGAATTATCTCTTCTGGCAAGGAGCTCAAGGGCATTGATCAAGGCCATTCATTCCTGTTTATTAAATTCTGTTTCCTGCTTTGGAAGAGTAAACTATAAACTTTAAACTCTCCATTAAACTTAGGTAGTGAAATGTTACATATTTATGTCAACAGATGAAATAGTAAAAAAAAAAAAAAATTATAAAATTATCTGCTCCAACTGCCTCATTTTATAGATGACAGAATAAAAGTCCGTAAAGGTTGACTAATTTACTCAAGGTCACATAATGAGTTGGTATATTAGAACTCAGGTCTCCTAATTCCTGGTTCAATTTTTTTCCATTATACCTCTTTACCTTAAAATAAAGAAAAGAAAAAAATGTATATACACACAAACCTCAGAAACCCAGTTTTTTTGTATAGATATATATATAATAAGTATTAAATATATATAAACTAAATGAGATTTCTATTACTTAACTGCTTAACAGTTACTCACATTCTCTGACTGCCCTTGGTAGTTTTTAAAAGCATCTGTACAGTGTGGATTATATTATGGAAAGAAGTTTTATAATCCAATGCAGATTATTAATTATAGAGAAATGGTAACTATAAAGTAGCAGGGGGAGGATAGACATCATGTGCCTCCAGATATGATGCTGTGAGAATACAACCTCACTTAATGAAATATTAAAGTAGAAAATTTATTACCTGAATCCATTCAGGAGGAAACAGCAGAGAAACCCAAATTGAGAGGGGGTTTGTACTCTTCAAAAATGTCATGTCATTGAAAAAAACAAAAGGGAGGCTGGTGAGGGCGGCACCTGTGGTTCAGTGAGTAAGGCACTGGCCCCACATACCGAGGGTGGTGGGTTCAAACCTGGCCCCAGCCAAACTGCAACAAAAAAAAATAGCTGGGCGTTGTGGCGGGCACCTGTAGTCCTAGCTACTTGGGAGGCTGAGACAAGATAATTGCCTAAGCCCAGGAGTTGGAGGTTGCTGTGAGCTGTGTGACGCCATGGTACTCTACTAAGGGCAATAAAGTGAGACTCTCTCTAAATCAAAAAAAAAGGAAGGCTGGGGACCAGGCACGATGGCTTATGCCTGTAATCCTAGCACTCTGGGAGACCAAGCAGGAAGGATCCCTGGAGCTCAGGAGTTTGAGACCAGCCTAAAGGAGAGCAAAACCCTGTCTCTACTAAAAATAGAAAACTTAGCTGAACGTTGTGGTGGGTGCCTGTAGTCCCAGCTATGTGGGAGGCTGAGGCAGGAAGATCTCTTGAGCCCAGGACTTTGATGTTGCTGTGAACTAGGCTGATACTGCTGAGCAATAGATGAGACTCTGTCTCCAAATTAAAAAAGAGAGAGAGAAGACCGGGGAACATTTCCAAGTTAAAGGAGACCAAAGATTTATAACCACTAAATCCAATGTGTGACCCTGAATTGGGTCCTATACCAGAAAAATAACTGCAGCTATTTTAGAACAAATGACAAAATTGGAATGTGGATTTTAAATGAAGTAAAAGTATTGTGTCAATGTAAATTTGCCTGAATTTGATAACTACACAGTGGTTATATAAAAGAGTATCTTTGTTATTAGGAAATATTGATACCATATTAAGGGACAAAGAACATGCTATATACTGTTGACTCTGAAAAGGTTTAGAAAAAATAATACAGACATGTAGCAAAATGGGAAAATTTTGTGAAATTTTGTTATAAATAAAAGGGTATAGGCTCGGTGCCCATTGCTTAGTGGTTAGGGAGCCAGCCACATGCACCAGGGTTGGTGAGTTCAAACCCAGTCAGGGTCTGCTAATCAACAATGACAACAATTTAAAAAAAGAAAGGAATAGCTGGGCGTTGTGGTGGGCGCCTGTACTCCCAACTACCTGGAGGCTGAGGCAAGAGAATCCCTTAAGCCCAATAGTTCGAGGTTGCTGTGATGCCATGGCACTCTACTGAGGGCAGCATAGTGAGACTCTGTCTCAAAAAAAGGGGGGAGGGAGGTATAAAGGATCTCTGTAATAATCTTGCAGCTTAGAAGTTAAAATTTAGGCACGGCGCCTGTGGTTCAACGGGCTAAGGCGCCAGCCACATACACCTGAGCTGGCGGGTTTGAATCCAGCCCGGACCGCCAAACAACAATGACGGCTGCAACGAAAAAATGGCCTGGCGTTGTGGCAGGCACCTGTAGTCCCAGCTACTTGAGAGGCGGAGGCAAGAGACTCGCTTTAGCCCAGGAATTAGAGGTTGCTGTGAGTTGTGACGCCACAGCACTCTATCCAGAGTGACAGCTTGAGGCTCTGTCTCAAAAAAAAAGTTAAAATTTAAAAAAGCAAAACTGTAATCCTCCAATATTAAAGTGCTGTCCCAACAGCTAGATTTCAAGTGTAGAATGGAAGCATGGTGTTAATTATATCTTTTGAAAAATCACTAATGGATTACTACTTTAATCATTAGGGCGTCTGGCACTTAGATAAAACTAAGGTAACTTAACAATTTCCCAATTTGAATTTGGAACCAATTTCATACTCTCATTTTTACAATGGTTTCTTCAGTAAACTCTGCCTGTTTGTATTTTCTTTTTGACTCTGAACATTATCTCCTAAAATCACCTTTTATATCATACTGAATATGATGTGCTCGGAACAACATCTGTTTTTGATCTTCATTGCTTATGACTAAGAGAGGTTTGTTCCTTGACATTAACTATGTGGTAGTGTCTTGTTCTCCAACACCAACTGAGTGGGTGTTCCAATTCAATCCTATTCTGATACTATGAGGAGTTAGTGTAGACCCCACAGGTTAAGGGCTTAGTCTCACAAGACTGTCCCAACTTCAGGCACCCAGGAGAGGGGAGCACCCACTGGCTGTGAACTGGGGGTTCCCTTTTCAGACTTGGTAATTTGCTACAATGACTTGCAGAATTCAGGAAAACACTTTACTTACTGTTGTCCATTTATTATAAAGAATACAACTCAAGAACAACCAAATGAAGAGATGTATAGGCCAAGTGAGGTAGAAAAGAGGCCTTGGAGCTTCCAAGCCATCCTCCCAGCACCTCACTGTGTTTACCCTGGAAGCTCCCTGAGCCTTGTCACCGAGCAGTTTTTATGGATGTTTCATTGTATAGGCATGACTGATAGTTCATTAGCCATTGGTGATGGACAGTCTTTAGCCTGTCTCCCTTCCCTGGAGGTTGAGGAGGCAGAGCTAAAATTTCCAACCCTCTAATAACATGCCTGGCCACTTCCTCTTGCAAACCTCCCTCCCTACTCCCCATCCTGAAGGGCCCACTAGAGCCATGTGTAAATTTAGGTATGATTGGAAGGTGCTTATTATGAGAAACAAAAGGTGCTTCTATCGCTCAGGAAATTCTTAGGGTTTTAGGACAAAACCCTTTGTCCCTTTGAATTTAGGGACAAAGACCAAATATGCATTTCTTATAATACTTGTAACAACAGAAGAATTGAAAAAGTCAGAAAACTATAATATTCTACTGAGTTGCTCTTTTTTCCATTGGATAATCTAAGAAATAAGATTATATAACCCTATATAAGAAATATATAGGGTTTTTATAAACTTTTAAAAATTGACATATATATTTTTATTTGACTAGAAGTGATGTTAGTCATCTTATTTTTTATTTGATATTGATAATTTGATATAAACCTTTCAGGTTATCTTGAGTCTTTTTCAGACTATTCTTCAAATAAACTTATTTGTGAAGGTTTTGCTTTCACAGGCTTAATTTGAATATAAAAGATTTAACTTGATTTAATATGTGATCAGCCTTTCAGACAGCCTTCCATAGTAGGTGCTCAACTGATACTCATTCTTTGATTTAAATAGGAATAATTTGATGCTATAGTAATAAGTGGACATTATGGTGTAGTTGTGAAGAACTTTTTAGTTTGGGCATCAAACAGCTCTGGATTCATATCTCAGTCCTTTTATTAGTGTGTCATTTGAGTCATATAGGTGACTTAACCTCTGTAACTTGTTCATTGATGTATAAAATGATAGATAATACCACCTACCTAACCAAATAGTTAAGGATTCATAAGAATGTATAGTAAAGCACAGTGTCTGGCATGTAGAAAATTCTCTTTGAATGACAGCTGTAAATATTATTATCATTCAAGAGCATATTTTGTTCTACTGTGAGGGCTTTTTAAATTGAGTGTTTAGATTGGGGAATGGAAAGCTTGATAGTCATGGTTGACTGGCTATTCTTGAAATATAGCTTTGTTTCTGTATTAAAAACACAAGATGAGAGCAAGAGCAAGCAGTTGCCCTTTGGGGCCTAGCCAAAATTACAATTAGTGTCAGTGAAGTTCTTTTCCATCTTTCTTTTAGGCCTATAGGCGTGTGCCACCGTGCTTGGCTAATTTTTTAATTTTTTATAGAGACAGGTTCTCACTGTGTTGCCAAGGTTGGTCTTGAACTCCTGGCCTCTATCAAGGAATCCTCCTATTTTGGCCTCCCAAAGTGCTAGGATTGTAGGCATGAGCCGCTGCGCTTGGCCTGCTGTTTTCTTTTAATGTGATTGAATTTGTTTCTTTTAGGGTTTCTAGATTTTGAATCATATTTAGGAAGTCCTAATGACTTAAAAGATAGGCAAATACTTGATCTGGAGAGATAAATATATATGTAATTTGTTGTACCAATATTTTTAGTACAGTTTTTGGAAAAAGTTATGTATTTGCTTTTGTCTGAACATAAGTCAAGCAGATAAGTATCACATTAATTTAATAACCAACCATGTATTAAGTGAGAAGCGAACTATTTAGTTTGCCATAGTTCTTTTAGGTAATTTGCATGTTTGTCCCACTTGAATAAACCAGTCACTCTAGTAGGAATATTGTGTGTCCCTGGAATAAAATCGGGAGTTTAAGTCCTTAAGTTTAAGAAATAATAAGGTTACAGCTGAGCGCCTGTAGCTCAAGCAGCTACGGCGCCAGCCACGTACACCAGAACATAGCCAAAACATAGCCGGGCATTGTGGCAGGCGCCTGTAGTCCCAGCTACTTGGGAGGCTGAGGCAAGAGAATCGCGTAAGCCCAAGAGTTGGAGGTTGCTGTGAGCTGTGATGCCACAGCACTCTACCAGGGTAACAACTTGAGGCTCCGTCTCAAAAAAAAAGAAATAAAGAAATAATAAGGTTATAAGAAATTACTCTGGGATGGCGCCTGTGGCTCAGTGGGTACGGTGCTGGCCCCATATACCAAGGGTGGCAGGTTTGAACCCAGCCCCGGCCAAACTGCAACAAAAAAAAAATGGGCAGCGCCTGTGGCTCAAAGGAGTAGGGCGCTAGCCCCATATGCCAGAGGTGGTAGGTTTAAACCCAGCCCTGGCCAAAAACTGCAAAGAAAGAAATAAGAAATTACTCTGAAAAAGCATGAAATAGGTTGACTTTAATATCATTGAAAGATAATTTTTATGGCCAGGCATGGTGGCTCACACTTGTAATCTTAGCATTCTGGGAGGCCAACCTAGAAGGATCACTTGAGCTCAGGAGTTTGAGATCATCGTAAGCAAAGCCAAGACTCCCATCTCTATTAAAAAGAAAAATTAGCCTATTATCTTGGCAGGTGCCTGTTGTGCCAGCTACTTAGGAGGCTGAGGCAAGTGGATCACTTGAACCCAGGAGTTTAAGGTTGCAGAGTGAGACTCTGTCTAAAAAAAAAAAAAAAAGGAGACTACATCTTTTGTGTTAACCTGAATGAAGTTGGAGAAACATTCTACTTAGTAAAGTATCACAAGAATGGAAAAGCAAGTATCTGATGTACTCAATAGTAATATGAAACTGGTAGATGAATGAATATATATCCACACAAGAGAAAAACACAGTTAAACTCATAAAAACAAACTTGGCAGGGATGGGGGAAGGAGATGGGTATGTTTTCACCTAACAGGTACAATGTAAGGATTTATGGCACAGCTCTTGGGTGAAGAGCACAACTACAACTTGACTTTACCTAACAGACAATGTAACCTAATGATTTGTGCCCTCATCTTTATCTGAAATTTAGAAAAAGATCCTTTTTCTTTTTAATTATCTTTCTTTTATATATAAAAGTAAGTCATGGGAGTATAAGGTACTTTAATTCCTTATAAATATTCAGTTAGAGAGCATAGTTTAAAATCAGGAGGATTAGAATGTGATCAGAGATCCAGTGATAGTTCATACTTTCTGAAAGCACTTACTGTTCCTACATCCTTATCTCTGTTCTGTAAAGGTCCTCTTTTTTTTCAGTGTATTTATTTGTAAAGGGGAAAGGACTGTACATCCAGCCAATTAGATGGTGTTATTATTTGCTTCCATTGTCTCACTAGTGTGTAGTCCATCACCTTCAGTGCTACTTTGACCAGTGTGACTCAGAAAATAAATGGTGTCTCCACACAGACAAATTAGCTTTTGCCTTTTTGGCAAGTAAAATGGGATTTGGAAAGGTAGTCTAAAATTTTTTTGTAAGTCGTCTAACATTTTGTGCTTCTACTATTGTTATTTTACTTGTTAACTATTTTTATAAATTCAGACAATCTTTGAGAATGTTGTCCAAGATAGTGCCATTTCTCTACTAATAATTAAATTTATAGATCAAAGCATGATATATTTTGGCTAAGAAAATAATAATAGAGCAACTTTTATTTGAATGGGAATATCTTTTAGGTCATGTTTGTCTACTTGAAAATTGATTTAGCTTACTTTTAAGAAAGTTGTCTAAACATTTAAACATAAAATGATTTAAATTTAAGTTTAACTTTGATTAAACATAATTTAAATAACCCTAAGTTAGATATTTAAAGTAATTCCATGGATGGATCTTTTTTATAATGAAACTTACTATGTTTAATTTTCTCAGCAGAAATTCAGGAAGCAAAAGCTCCCAGCCCTTCCATAAATCGGCAAACCAGCATTGAAACGGATAGAGTATCTAAGGAGTTCATAGAATTTCTCAAGACCTTCCACAAGACAGGCCAAGAAATCTATAAACAGACCAAGCTGTTTTTGGAAGGAATGCATTACAAAAGGGTAGGTTGAGTATAATCATTTAGAAACATAGAGTGTTGGTTTTAGGAAAGTTTAAGAGATAATAAAATGTAGTGCAACCTTGTCATTTTACACCTAAGACAATCAAGACCAAAAGATGTTAAGTTACCCAAGAAAAGCCTGTGAACCGCCGGGCGCGGTGGCTCACGCCTGTAATCCCAGCACTGTGGGAGGCTGAGGAGGGAGAATTGCTTGAGCTCAGGAGTTCGAGACTTGCCTGAGCGACAGTGAGACCCCGACTCATGAAAAAAATGGAAAAACCCAGCCGGG
>CAUYRH010013280.1:0-22112 GCA_963574655.1 Perodicticus potto | reverse complement strand
GGGGCAGGCTGAGCTTGGCCTGGCTTGGCTGCCCGTGCCCTCCATCCCTCTGGCCGTCTTCACCCCCTCCACCCAGTTCCCTCAGGACGTGCTTCAGCACCCGAGAGGTGAGTCACTGTGGGACAGCGCTCCACTCCAGGGCTGGTGGCCCCCTGCTGGGAGCACCTGTGTGAGCTTGGACAGGGTGCTGCCCTCAGCGTCCACCCTGAGGAAGCGTCCCAGTCCACCATGTGATGAAGGGATTGGCCCAGCCTCAAGACCCAGTGTTTTGGAAAAGCTGGGGTGACAAAGCCTGACTTATGGCTGGCTGGGATCTTCCTTCTTACCCACACAGCCGTAGTTGAGGGCCCCTAGGCAGGCCGGGCCCCAGTTTGTCATGGGAGGGGGGCATGCAGCTCACCAGGCTGTTTCATGGGGTAGGACACAGTCCCCTTTGTAGTGCGCCGTAGGCCCCAGTCCCATTCCTCTGCTTCCCCCTTGCAGGAGGGAGCTGGCTGTCCCTAGTTCCCGAGTTTCCTCCCCTCCGCCGCCGCTGCCCAGCGGCCGTACTCACTGCGCTGGGGACTCATGCCGAGGTCGCTCTGCGCAGAAGTGGGGCGAGCAGCTGAAGGGGACCGGTGACCGCGGCAGGTGATGGCGGTGGCTGGGAGACTGGCTCTCCGAGCCACATTTTTATAATTGCCCAAGGCGCGGCAGGACTTTCCCAGGACTCTGGTCTCTGCTTTCTCTCTCTCTCTGTGTCTCTCTCTACATCAGCTTCTCGGTGACACACGGAGCGCGGCCGGCCCGTGGGACTTGTGGCACTTTCGGATGGCTGCCGGGGTGCCCGGCCACAGACGCTCCGGGACGGCCCCGCCGCCTCCAGCCAGGCACAAAGTGAAAGCGAAATTCTCGCAGAGTCGCAGCGTGGGGTCTTAAGGCAGGGTCGACCCCCGCCCACCACCATCAGCCCCAGGCCTCCGCCGGGCACCCCGAGTCCCAGCCCCCCAGCCCCAACCCCCTACCCCCCTAACCCCCGCCGCAGTGCTGCGCCGCCTACCGGCAGATGGCAGGAGTGGTGTGACTTATCTCCTGTATCTGGACTGTGCCTTGAACTTGACCTCTATTTCTAGATGGGTATGGGCGATTTATTCACCATTTATTCCTTCAGATGGGCCCCTGCGTGCCAGGCAGACGTTGCACCATGTGCGGGACACCCAGGGGGACATGGGCCTTTTGGGACACCCCACACCGAATCCGACTCCCTGTGTTTTGTTGAAGTGTCTTGTCTGAAACTCGAGAAGGATGGAAGCTGCCTGGCCACGCGTTATTACTCTCCTAGAGAACCCAGTTCCTGGCTGCGTCCGGGAGAGCAGAGGGGTGGGAGCACGGGGTCCTGGGAGGAAAGGCCAGGGGAACAGCAGGTGCTTAGTGGGACCCCTAGGACCCCGGAGGCAGCAAAGGCTCCCAGGGGCAGGGGGCCCCACACCAAGAGTGTTCAAGGACAAACCGGCAGGAGACGCTCCAGTGGGATGGCAAAGTAGGGTCCCGCCAGGGGAGACAGGGGTGAGGGACATAGTCAGGGGGGCTGCAGGGGACGAGGTCCAGCAGGTGTGGTGGGAGAGCTGGGTGGGACCGGGTCATGAGAAAGAGGGTGCAGGTAAGTGGTGTCGGGCCTGTCTGAGAGTGGGGGCGTCTTCTAGGGACTTAGGCAGTGAGATCCTGTAGGGTTTCCAAGCCAGGCAGATCCCCTCAGCAGGGGTGGAGCAGAGGGGGCAGCGGGCAGGGCATGGCCAAGTCCCCACCCAAGGAGAGCACAGGGTGGCACCAGGGTTTCTCAGGGGCGATGGGCCACGGCCAGTAAGTCCTCAGGTGGGAGATGGAGGCGCCTAGGATGGCAGAATGGAGAGTGCTCCACTTCCCGCAGCAGGGTCACAGTGTGAGGGGACCGTGAGCAGTCCCATGTGGGACCTCTCAGTGAACTTATTCCTCCCACAGGCCTTACTCACCCTGGGTGTGTGGGGGGTGACCGTACCCAAGCTCCAGGCCCTAACAGCAGGCGCCGCCAGGGCTCACCTGGTGCAGAAGCTTCACCTCGGAGGGGCGACGCCTCTCGGACCCCAGAGAGAGGAGCCAGGCTGCCTCCTGCTGTCCTCGGGACTCAGGAAGTCAGCAGGGACGGCTCTGTGGCCGGGTGGGACCATGAGCTGGCACCTGCTGTAGATGGGGACCTGGCCAGTGAGGAGAAGCTGCCCTGACTCAGGCCCTCCTCACCTGCTGGCTTCAGCCTTCCCTGAGGGTCAGGTGCTGGGAGGTGACAAGGAGCAAGCACAGGGAATTTAGGGGTGTGTGGACTGAGAGGGAAGGCTGATCTCCAAGCTCTGTCCAGTGCTGGGTCTGTGAATTCCCCCGTGGGGGAAACGGAGCAGCCTATCCTGTGATGCAAACGACAGGTGCAGAGCTACATTATGGTGATAGAGATTTTTTTTTTTTTGCAATTTTTAGCCAGGGCCAGGTTTGAACCCACCACCTCTGGTATATGGGGCCAGTGCCCTACTCCTTGAGCCACAGGCACTGCCCCGAGTTTTTTTTTTTCATTTTTATTGAGGCAGGGTCTCACTTTGTCACCCTGGGTAGAGTGCCACAGCATCACAGCTCACAGCAACCTCACACTCTTGGGCTTAAGTGATTCTCTTGCCTCAGCCTCCCAAGTAAGGGGAGTACACGCACCCACCACAACGCCTGGCTATTTTTTAGAGATGAGGTCTCATTCTGGCTTAAGCTGGTCTTGAACTCGTGAGCTCAGGCAATCCACCTGCCTCGGCCTCCCGGAGTGCTAGGATTATAGGCATAAGCCACTGAGCCTGGCGTTGGCCATAGAGATTTAGGGAGGAGGTAAATGTACTTGAAGTCAGAATGAAATCAAACTCATCACAATGGAGCTATTTCTCCCCTGGAAGGGAACTCTCCAGTGGAAAAGTAGCTTCTGCTACTTAGATGAACATAGCACTTCTGTTTAGAGTAGATTCTTGGCCACCAGACACAGTAAATTTTAGTGCTGTGGAACTGTTTCCTGATGTGCTGATACACTATGGTCAAGATGAAATAAAACTTTTCTTTTGGAATAACATTATTTTTTTTCAAGAGACATTTTTTTTGCCCATGGCCACTATTACATAGTGTATAACTTTGTATTGGAGTCTCTGTCAATGATGTAAAGAAAGAAAAAGAAATGAGATATTTATACATTGGAAAGCAAAAGGTAAAACTCTTGTTATTTACAGTTAATATACAAAAAACCCCACCAAAAGAATACCCTAACTATTAGAACTAAAGAGAATTCAGCAACTTTATTGTATACACCCATCAGCTTTAAAGAGCCAACCAAATTTCTCTATACCTACAACAGCCTATCAGAAAGCATAATAAAAAGCAGACAGATTCACAGAAGCAGCCGAACTAATTTCCCTGCCTATAGCAAGAAAGGCAGTATGATGGTTAAAGGTATGGACTATAAACTATTTGAATTTACCTTTTGCTATTTATTCGCTGTTTGTTCTTGGACAAGTTGTTTCTCTGAGCTCAGTTTCCTCATTTGGAAAATAATGATAGTAAAAATTGCCTAAGATATAAGGCTGTCATCATTATTACATGATTTATGGCAACTATAGGATAGTCTTCAGAGAAAAATAATGTAAAAGTCTGATCACAAAGTGGGGTGATTTAATTAACAATTCTGTACCCGTTATGTAGAAGATTTCAATATATAAAAAACTTAAGTCTCTTCTAATTAATCAAAATATTCAACGCAATTCCAGTAGAAACTATGAATACATTTCCTGATAAACTTAATGACAAACCTACTATAAAATACATATGTAAGAATAAAAGTCCATGAATATCTAAGTTAAGCTATTCAATGAATAATGAAGAGGGGGACAAGCCCTACCACATACGTTAGTTATAGCTCCAAAAGACATACTTCAAAGCAATAAAAGAAAAGGATTGGTAAAGGAATACACATATAGATCATTGAAACAAAATAGAGAAATTAGACACAGACTCATATATTTGAGTATTTATTTATTTATTTATTTTTGCAGTTTTTTGGCCGAGGCTGGGTTTGAACCCGCCACCTCCAGCATATGGGGCTGGCGCCCTACTACATTTGAGTATTTAGTATAAAATACAGATAACACCTAGAATAATAAAGAAAGCATGGAATGTTTAATAGAAAATGCTCACTGCATCATGAAAAATAAAACTGGACTTCAACCTAAAACAACATATATAAATGAATCCATTTGGAAGTAGATTAAATACTAAATGTTAAAAATAAAACTGTTACAGGTGGCGCCCGTAGCTCGGTGGGTAGGGCGCTGGCCACATACACTGAGGGTGGCGGGTTCAAACTCAGCCCGGGCTTGCTACAACAACAATGACAACTGCAACAAAAAAATAGCCGGGCATTGTGGTGGGCACCTGTAGTCCCAGCTACTTGGGAGGCTGAGGCAAGAGAATCGCTGAAGCCCAAGAGTTTGCGGTTGCTGTGAGCTGTGATGCCAAGAATCTCTACCGAGGGTGATGGTTTGATACTGTCTCAAAAAAAAAAAAAAAAAAACAAAAAACAAAAAACCCAAAAAACTAATATAGTAGAAGAAAATATAGAGGACTGCCTTTGTCACTCAGAAGTAAAGTACTGATGAATTAGATGACATGAAAATGAGGGATTTCTGTTGTACAAATTTCTGTTATCCAGGGACCAAATTAATAGACAGCTGGCAGATCGGTGGAAGCTATTTTTCAGTCTCAAAAACTAATAAAGGAATATTCAAGGGCCTCCTACAAATTAGCAAGAAAAATCCAGAAATCTTAATGAAGATGGACAAAATTAATAAACAGGCAATTTACAAAGAGGAAACCCTAAAGATTAATGAGCATACTGAGATAATTAGATATATTGGGAAATGCACATGAAAACAAGAATGAGATAACACTTTATACTTATTAGACTGGCAGAATTTGAACATTGGGTACTGGGAATTATTGGGAAATGTGGGACTCCAGGGCCTATTGAACACTGAAAGGGACAGACATAGCTATTTTGGAGGGCATTCTTGTATTACTTGGTCTGATTGGGTGGTGATACTCACACCCATGGCCCAGCCATTCTACTATGTACCTTGGCTTTATATGGCAAGAAGGTTCTCATACAAGTTCACAAAAGAGCATGTCTTAGGATGTTCGTTAAGTCATTGTTTGTGGGGGTGGGAAGCTGGAGGCAGCCTGGTCTCCCACCACTGGGGGAGTGAGTAGGTGAATTGTGAAGGATCCACTTCATGGTGTATTCTGCAGCGTTAGAAGTAAGGGACTAGGTGTATGTTAACATGGATATGTCATAAAAATATCATACTCAGATAAAATACAAAAGTAAAAATAGAAAACAATCATGTCATATTTGTGTTGCAATTAAAAAAATTTGGATTTTAGAAAGGAAAGAGTCCGTATCTCATGATCAAACAACACTTCTTCAGCAAATGGTAGGTACAGTTACATCAAGTCGATAAAGAATGACAAATAACCTCATATTGCTCCAGTCAGATTTTGCTGCTAAGTGAGTTTGAGGGAAAAAAATGTTTGGTATCCAGAGCTGTGTCAGTTTAAGAGTTGTAGATGAGTGATTAGGGGACTATTTACTTAAATGAGAAGAATATATTCAAGATAGTACACATTATACAAAGACATGAGCAAAGGCATGTAGGTTACATGTGTTAGGATAGATTCTACTGGGGAATGAGGAGAATAAGAATGACGAATCGGGAAAAATGTATATGTATAAAAATATATATATAAAATATATATAAATACTTTATATATAAGAGAAGGGACCAATGATGTTATGGGTTGAAGGGTATCATTAACTCAATCCTTTTCATCTGAAGTCTTTTGTCTTCCCCAAAGATAGATAAACAGACACCCTTTGTAAGCTGTCCTAGCTTTGTCATGCAGATTGGATTATGTAATAACTAGTAAGAATTTTATAACGTGGTAGAGTATCATCATTATGAGATAACCTACAGTGAGTGGTAGTGAGGTACAGTTATTATTTTTGGATAAAGGCCCACATTCTTGTTTTTTCCTCAACTGCCTCTTTGCACTCTTTGAACTATTAAGTGGCCACTTCCCAGGAGGAATGGAGGGCAGTTCTAAGTATTTACAACACAGTTTTTATAGGCAACATCCATATTGTCTTTTATCTATTTATTTTAAAAATCAAATCTTTGGTTTTTGAGATGGGGTCTCGCTCTTGCTCAGGCTGGTCTCAAACTTCTGAGCTCAAGCAATCCACCCACCTCAGCCTCTCAAGAGTGCATACTGTCTTAGAGAACTGCGTTTCGTAACCTGAGTTGTTATTTAGTGCACTCAGGTAGTTTCTCCATTGGGTATTCCTTTCCCATTGAGTTTGAGCAAGGGGCCAATCAGGGATCTGGCATCGCTGCAAGTCAAGAGATTTTTTTCAAGAGTTTGGCAGAAAACATTTGGAGTCTGTTTATCACTGATTCTTAGCTGGAGATTACCTTGCTCCCCAGGAAAGCTATGTAGGGAGACAATTTTGGTTGTCATAACTAGAGAAAGAGGGTTGCTACTGGCATCTAGTAGGTAGAAGAATGCTACTAAATATTCTAGGGTACACAGGATTCTCCCTTTTTACCCCCAATAAAGAATTATCTGATCCAAAATACCAATGTGCTGGAAGACAATCAGTCTGCCTTGTGTAGTTGGCTCAGTATCTGTTTCCATCATTATTCTTTTTGATAAGCAGATAAGTTCCTGGTCATAGGTCCTGAACAAGAGATCTTGGACTATATTTTTTGGTGCCATATATTTTGGGGGTAGCAGCTCTTCTTTGGACAGAGTGATCTCATAGAGGCTTATGAGCAGATGAGACTGTAAATAATCTGAAACCAATCCTTGGTGGTCCCAGCTTGTGGTGCAGATTAGATCATGTAATAAATAGGTAAGAATTTTATAACATGGTAGAGTATCATCACTATGAGCTATCATTCTACTGTGAGTGATAACAAGGAATAGTTGTTATTTTTTGGATTGAGGTACACATACCACACAACTGTCTCTTTGCACTCTTTGAAATGTTAACTGGCCAATTCCCAAAAGAGATGGTGGGAGTTTTACATATTTTCTTTTTCTTTCTTTCTTTCTTTCTTTCTTTCTTTCTTTCTTTCTTTCTTTCTTTCTTTCTTTCTTTCTTTCTTTCTTTCTTTCTTTCTTTCTTTTTTCTAAATCATAGCTGTGTACACTAATGCAGTCATGGTGTACAATGTGCTGGTTTCATATACAATCTGAAATATTTTCATCAAACTGGTTAATATAGCCTTCATGGCATTTTCTTAGTTATTGTGTTAAGACTTTTATATTCTGCATTTAGTAAGTTTCACTTGTACCCTTCTAAGATGCACAATTTTCGACACAGTTTTTATAGACAACATCCATGTTGTCTTGAAGAACTTTAAAAATAGTAACAATGGGCTTCAAGAAAAAAGTTCAGGGAAGGTGTTATTTATTGCTTCTTGGTGCTCCAGAATAAAGATTTTATGAGTATTTTTGCAAACTTTTCTGCATCTTGAGACAGTCTAACAAATTCTTTGAACATGACGTGGCTTCTAGACATTGTAGTCTCATGAATGATTAAGATCATCTGATGCTCACGTGTTATAAACAAGTGATAAAATTGGCTATATAAAAATCAAATATTTATGCTAGGAAAAAATATCATAGACATTATTTAAAGGCAAAGGATAACCCAGGAAAAACATTCATAACAACATATGACAGACCAAGGTCTACTGTCCTTAGTGTATAAATACAAATGTAAATAAGATAAAGGCCAACAACTCCCTGCAAAAATGGGCAAAGTACATGAACTGACAGTTCAAAGACAGAGAAATACAAACTACTTATAAATACATGAAAAATCTTGGCTATACTCATAATTTAGAGGATTTAAATAAAAATAATATTAATAGATAGGATTTTTAACCTATAATCTGTAAAGCTATAAAGTTTGGCAGTTCATAGAATGTGTGAGGACATGTGTGAACAGGC
The DNA here is from genome assembly GCA_963574655.1 of Perodicticus potto. Classification (NCBI taxonomy): domain Eukaryota; kingdom Metazoa; phylum Chordata; class Mammalia; order Primates; family Lorisidae; genus Perodicticus; species Perodicticus potto. The sequence continues at coordinate 14,009 of CAUYRH010013280.1, read as the reverse complement.
GGCCACATTCTGTTGGAAGGAGTTTAATCTATTGTGATCTATCTGGAGGTTTAGCTGGCAATCGCTATCAAAATAAAAATGCACATACACTTTTGTTCACTAATTCCACTTCTAGGAATTTACCCTATAAAACTATTTACACATATGAATAAAGACTGATTTCCATGAAAATGATCATTTTAGTATCAAAAGATTTGAAACACTTCAAGTATTCATTAGTAGGGGACTATTTAAATAAAACAGGACTCATATTTTCAAGGGGGTAAAATAGAAGTATATTATATTATAACAATATAATAATGCAAAAAAGATTGAGTTATATTTGTATGTGTGATAGGAAAAAATCTTCATTATGTGAAAAATTATGTGAAATCAAGGGTTCAGACCAATGTACATTATACTTTAACTTCTGCAGGGAAAATAGACAAGTGTTTTAAATTGTTCACAAACTTTGTGGACACCCTGTATGTATATAAATACACACATATGTACACACACAAATGCAGATATAGTAACGTAGTATGGATACAGATCTATGTTTTTGGTAGCACAGAAAATCTGATCTGTGAAAATTGCCTCTAAGAAATGAGATTGGATGTTTGAAGCAGGAGGAAACCCTGCTTTTTATTGAATATACTCTGTTTGAATTATTTAACATGCAAATGTATCACAGCTTCTTTTATCTTTATTTTGCTGTGTTTTTCTTTGCATTTTAAAAGATCACCAAGCTGGGCTGGGTGGCACGTGTCTATAGTCTCAGTTATTTGGGAGGCAGAGGCAGGAGGACAGGGCTTAGGCAGATGGACTGCTTGAGTCCCAGAGTTCATTCATTAGGATGATGTAGAGAGGACTTGTCTTTTAAAGAAAAAAAAATTAGAAAAACATGAAACATTACGAAAAGAGAGAGAGAGATCACCTAATGGCAGGTGATGTGAACTGTGAATTGCTAAGACAGCGGCTGGGGCCATTCTGACAGCCTTTGAACAGAGAATTTCCTATAGCTTGCAGCGTTCTTGCCAGATTTAAGCATACAAACTTCAGGTCTGTAAGTGGATTCATCTCATCCATCCATCTTCACACTCCATTTTGTAAATATTCCGCATGTGTGCTATCCACATGTAAACTTGGATCTACTGTCTTAACTCTGTTAAGTGTATTCACATAATGTCACTGGCTAGAACTTCTCTGGTCTGTGGCATGGTAGAGTGGAAAGGCTTTGGGCTTTGCGGTTATGGGTTAAAATCGCTCCCATCACTTTCTAACTATGTCATCTTGGGCATTTATTTGACCTTTCTGAATTTCTGTAAATTTGGGAGAAATATGCCTACCTGTTGGGGCTGTTGGAGGAGTGATTGGAATATTACATACACAGCGAGAGGCAGGGTGGAGCCCTGTAGCATCATTGCCTTTAGAAGGCATCTGGTTTCCTTTGGTAGCATTGATTTTCCAAGCAGTGACTGATGGGGCTCTAAATGAATGAATGTGTGGGGCCCCTCAAGGGCCTCTCACAGTTCCTATTCAGAATTAGTAAACTATGATGCTACTCGGGCTCCTAATGCAGAAGGAAAGAGAATATTCCTAGTTCATGTCATCTTTTTTTTCTTTTCCTTTAAAAAATGGAAAATTTCTCAACATGAGACTTGAAAGGCAGGCTGCTGGCATTAGCTTTTTGTTTTTTTTTTTAAAGCTTTTATTGATTGCACACTATTTTAAACTGCACATGAACTTTGTGCCCAGCCTGTATAACAATTTACTGATAATATCATAAAATTTACCCACTGTTAAATTCAATGTTTTTTTTTTTTTGATTGGTTTCTTTATTTTCCTTTAAAAATTTTTTTGTATTAGTTTTAGGGAGTACAAGTTGAATTTTTTTACATGTACATATTGCATAGGGGTGGCGGCTAGTCTTTTGGTTCACCCACGTGTCCATTGTACCCCACCAGTAAATTTTCATCCCTCACTCCCTCCCATTTGTCTCTCTTTTGCATCTCTAGTATCCCTTATACCCCGCTGCATGCCTTTGGGTAGCCATTGCTTAGCTCTCACTCATAAATGAGAACATGAGAACATTGGCAGGTATTTTTCCTACCTTAGCTACTTCACTTAGAATAATGGCCTTCAGTTCCATCCAAGTTGCTGCAAGACACATTATTTCATTCTTTCTTATTACTAAGTAGTGTGGTGTGTGTGTGTGTGTGTGTGTATTTTCTTAATCCACTCAGCAGTTCATGGGCTCTTAGGGTGATTCTATATCTTTGTGACTGTGAATTGTACTGCAATAAACATACGAGTTCAAGTGTCTTTTTGATATAATGATTTCTCTTTCTCTGGGTAGATACTCAGTAATGGGATTGAAGAATTGAATGGTAGACATATTATACTTCTAGTTTTCTGAGAAATCTCTATGATGATCTCTTTAGAAGTTGTACTAATTTTATTCCCACCAACAGTGTGTAAATATTCACTTTTTACTGCACCTGTGCCAACATCTATTTTTTTTTTTGGACTTTTTAATAAGTGACATTGTAAGTGGAGTAATATGATTCCTCTTTGTGGTTTTAAATTGCATTTCCCTGATGATTTATGATGTTGAGCATTTTTTATACATTTCTTGGCCATTTGTATATCTTTGTTTGAAAAATGCCTGTTCATCTCATTTGCCCACTTTTTAAGGGGGTAGCTTGTTTTTTCTTGCTGAGTTCCTTGTAGATTCTGGATGTTAGTCCTTTGTTGGAAAACGTAATTTGTGAATATATTCTGTAGGTTGTTTACTTACTCTTTTGATTATTTCTTTTGCTGTGAAGAAGATTTTCATTTTAACCTAATAGTTTGTACCCTCATATTAATCTGAAAAAAAAAAATATACATATCTCAGTTAAAAATACTTTATTCCCAAAGTGTTAATGCAGAGATGTGACCTGAGCACTTGCTATGGGAAAAATGTCCCCTATAGACTTATGTGACATAGGGTTGCCCACATCTCCAATTTATTAAAAAAAAAAAAGTATCTGCAAGGTGCAATAAAAAGAAAAAAAAAGAAGTTTTTCAGTTAAGTAAGTCCCATTGGTCTATTTTTGTTTTTATTGCATTTGCTTTTAGGGCCTTAGTCACATTCTTTACCTAGATTAGAGGTTCCCAACCTGTGGGTCGTGACCCCTTTGTAACAATGAAAATATATCGTGGCATTAGGAAGATTGAGAACCACTGATTTAGACCAATGTCCAGAAGAGTCTTTCCTAGGGTTTCTTCCAGGATTTTTGCTTTTTGGGGTATTATATTTATATTTAAGTCTTTAATCCATCTTGAGTTAATTTTTGTATATGGCGAGAGACAGGAATACAGTTTTAATCTTCTGCACGTGGCTAGCCCAATTTTCCTGGCACCATTTACTGAAAGAGATGTCCTTTCTCTATTGTATATTATTGTTGACTTTGTAAAAACTCAGTTGGCCAGAAGTATGTGGCTTTATTTCTGGGTTCTCTATTTTGTTTCATTGATCTATGTATTTCTACTAGTACCGTGGTGCTTTGGTTACTATAGCCTTATAATCAGGCAGTATGATGCCTACAGATATGTTCTTTTTTTGCTTAAGGTTGCTTTGACTATTTGGGTTTGTTTCTTTCCTTTTTTATTCCATATTAATTTTAGAATTATTTTCCTAAATCTATGAAAAATGATATTTTGATACAAACTGCATTGAATTTGTAGATTGCTTTGGTCAACATTGATTCTTCTGATCCATGAACATGGGATACAGAACTCCTGGCAGTCTCTTGCCCATTCTGCTTTCCTGAATGGGGCCCTGTCCTCTTTGATTGTAGGCCCACACCTGTACTATATTGAGAGTTTAGCAGTGGGCTGTGCTTCACTCTTGGGCTGAGTTCAAGGTGATTTGACTGCAGCCACCACCTTGCTGGTAAGAGACAGGAGAAACTAACCTCTCCTAAGAACACTTAGGAAAATGCCCAGGCAGCTATGGGGCCAAGAACTAGCCTGCCCAATCCATTGCAGCTACCAGTAAGACCAACACAGACCAACTACTTGGGTCCTGGTGGATGACTCCACCACTGCTACTGCCACCTCCCATATCACACCAGCTGCTTGGGGTCTTGAAAACTTGCCCCCACACTTGGTTCTCTTCTCTGACCACTAGCTTCTGAGCAAGCCACCTGAGCCCAAGAATTGTCCCCTATGGACATGCTAACACTGCCATCAGCATAAGCTGCTCTGGTCCTTCAGTCGTGCACATTCAGTCCACTGCTGGCACCACTGGGGCCCAAGACTGGTGTGGCTACAGTTCAAGACCCCAGCAAAACTTCACTACATCTTCAACTAATACCTGCTCTCTCAACCACCAGGAAATCACAGATACCTCTGATCCTGTGTAGTGCCTAAGAAATTAGAGAAAGACTGCACTGCTACAGGCACCCAAAATCAAAGCCAAAGTGTTCTACTTAACCAAAAATATATACTCCTTCAGGAAAAAACTCTCCCCTTTGAAAGCAAGTTCAAAAAAATTGAAACAAGTGATTGCCACACCAGATATATAGATATCAATGGAAGGACATAGGAAACATGAAAAAACAAGGAACTCTGACACCAGAAAAGGATGATAACAATTGTCCAGCAACAGATCTCAATCAAAAAGAATTTCTTATAGTGCCAGATAGAGAATTCCAGATATGGATTCTAAAGAAGCTCAGTGAGATGGAAGAGAAATTTGAATACTAGAACAAAGAAACCAAAAAATCACTTTGGCATATGGATGAAGAATTATAAAGCACTTTTAAAGTGCCCAGACGGCTCTTTTTATTGTTTAATACAGTCGTTATTATTGTTTACTTTCTGTGTTTTTCATTTATTCCACATTTATATGGTCTTCCACGGGGACAATGTTCCTTCTGTCTGAAGAATAACCACCTTTTTTAGACTTTTTTATTAAAGGATAGGTCTGCTGGCAATCAATTCCCTCACCTTTTGTTTGTCTGGAACTATTTTTTGTTTAGCCTTAACTTTACTTAATTTTAAATATTTCACAACATCAGCTTTAAAGTTTGATATTTTTCTTTTTGTTTATTTTTTCAATATGTACAAAATATTTTTTGCTTTAACTGCTGAAATTTATGCTTGGCAGTTATTTTGTTTCACCCCTTTAAAGATGTCATTACAACGTGTTCTGGCTTCTACTGTTTTTAATGAGATGAGCTTTCAGTCTTACCGCTTCTTTAAAGGTTTATTTGTTTATTTTGAAGGATCATCTGATTGCGTTTAGAATTTTTTTTTCATCTATTTATCTTCTAGCAATTTAGTTATTATACCTCTAGGTGTGTTTTTCCTTGTATCTGTCCTGCTTGAGGTTCATAGCATTTCTTGAATATTTATCTTGGTACTTTTCAACCAGCTTTGGAAAATTCTCCGTTATTACCTCTTCAAATATCACATCTATTACTTCCAACTCAATTTCATTCTCTTCTTCTTCCAGAGCTCTAATTACATACATTAAATTTCTTCAAACTGTTCTATGTGCTTCTTTTTGGTATTTTTATATTCTTCTTCTCTTTTTTTCTGGTTTAGGTGCTTTCATCTGGTTTTTGTTTGTTTGTTGTTTATGAAGCTCATCCAGGCTTGAACTTGCTGCCTCTGGTGTGCGGGGCCAATGTGCTGACCACTGGGCTATGGCAGCCAGCTGGATGCTTCCATCTGGATATTTTCTACCGAACCATCTTCTATGTAACTAATGCTTTCTTCACCTGTGTCTAGATCAGGCATCCTCAAACTTTTTAAAGAGGGGGGCCAATTCACTGTCCCTCAGACCATTGGAGAGCCGGACTATAGTTAAAAAAAAAAAAAAACTATGAACAAATTCCTATGCACACTGTACGTATCTTATTTTGAAGTAAAAAACAAAATGGGAACAAATACAATTCATACTGCAGCATGTGGCCCGGGGGCCGCAGTTTGAGGACCCCTGGAATGTCAAATTCACTTATTGAATTTTCAATTTTGGTTGTTGTATTTTATAATTTTAGTATTTTCTCTTGGCTTTCTTTTTAATATATAGATTTTACTTCTTTGGTTAAATTCTTCATCTTGTTATCTATTATCTTCAACATCTTAATCAGGCTATTTTCTGTTTATATTGTATATTTTTTCTTTTGTTTCTATCTCTTTATCCCTGGTAATTTTTGATCGAATGCCTGACATTTCCACATGAAAAGTTGTAGAGGCTCTCTATGTTAGCAGTCAGTTAATAAAAGCAGCATGAATACCTTAAAGTAATCAGGGAATATGCTGTCTTGAGGCTGAATTCCAATACTTACAAAGGCTGGTATATAATGTCTATTTAGTCTTATTTGTAGGGTGAGCTCCATGAGCTCCTACTGGAAGCAGGAGGTGGTTACCAAGTTGGGTGGGCTCTGAATTTCCATGTTTGTTTACCCGGCGTTGTGGGACTTCCCTAGCACTGTTTAATTTCTCTTTTAGCAGCCACCTTTTGTTTTGCCTCTCTAACTTTTGGCCTGTTCTGCTTACTAATTAGCAAATATTTCAAGGCAAAAAGCTGCTCATTCTATTTGAATCACTTCTCTTCACTTTCTTTCCCTCCGAGATTTTGGCATCTGAAGTTCCGATCGCCTTAGATGCCCTGAACACCAATTTTTTTCTCTCCAGTGAGTCTCTCAAACCCTCTGTTTACCTTCTTTGCTTCTTAGCAGCCACATTCTGCTCAGCTTCTCAGTCTCCATACTGCTTTGGGAGTCAGCAGACAATCAACACAGTATGTGGCATGTCCTGCCAGTGACCTTCCTTCATCTGTGGATCTTGACCCCTCAGGCTGCCTTGACAGCCCTTCATTACCTTCAGAATTACAAACAATTCTTTGGCCCTTCTAGTTGTGTTCATAGGAGAGTTTTCCTGCTACAAGCTAGCCTCTCATGGGTAGAAATAGAAATTAAACAGCCATTTTAAACACATAAATCCTAAGTTAAGGCTTTAGGGTGGTGCCTATGGCTCAGTGAGTAGGGTGCTGACCCCATATACCAAGGGTGGCGAGTTCAAATCCAGCCCTGGCCAAACAGCAACAACTAAAAAATAAATAAATAAAAAAGAATCATTGAATCATTAAAAAAAATAAAAACAAAGTCAAGGCTTTAACTTGGGAGTTATTATGACAACCGATGGCGTCCTCCTTTTTTTTTTTTTTTTTTTTTTGTAGTTTTTGGTTGGGGCCAGGTTTGAACCTACCACCTCTGGTATGTGGAGCTAGCGCCTTACTCCTTGAGCCACAGACGCCACCCGGCATCCTCCTTTTTATAATAAGACACTGTCCTTGGCACTAGAAAAGCTGTGATGGACATAAAGTGGGAACAGTAACCTATGGGGTAGGCGCTGCTAATCCCCGTTTTTACAGATGATGAAACTGTAGACACGGAGTCTGAGTCAGTCACTGAAAGTCATTTAACTAGTAAGTGGCAATGCTGGGATTTGAATCCACGTGGTCACTCTCTTAACAGGAGGTAGACCTCTAAACAAATCTTCATTCTTGAGAAGGCAATGTGGCCATCGTTCTATCCCTTCTCTTCCAAATCTGTAATAAATAATGAAAATATGCAAAAAAAGAAAAAGAAGAAAAAGCCAAATAATGCTTCTACCATAGCATCCTTTGGGAACTCACAGAATTCCTCCCATTTGTATAAATCGCAAGTCTTGTGTGGAGCTGGATGCATGAAGATTCAGAATAAAAATATTTTGATTTCCAGGTTACTGCTAAGGTCTGAAGTTGTATAATGTTTTACAAATTGTCCCTGCTGGTTTCTTGTTTTAGTACAGGAATTCAACAGCACATATGTGAAAATAAAATTTACGATTGCATAGAACAGGCCAACCAGGGGTGGGGAACCTGTGGCCTCAGAACCTTCTGGATCCTTGAGTGTGGCCTTTTGACTGAATCTAAATTTATTTCTATTTTTTTCCTTTTATTTATTTATTTATTTTTAATTTTTGAAACAGAGTCTTACTCCGTTGCCCTGGGCTACAGTGCTGTTCCATGATAGCTCACAGCAACCTCAAACTACTGGGCTTAGGTGATCCTCTTGCCTCAGCCTCCCGAATAGCTGGGACTACAGGTACCTGCCACAATGCCCAGCTACTGAATCCAAATTTTGCAAAACAAGTGCTTTTAATAGAGAGATTCGTTGTGTGGAGTTTGGATTCAGTGGAGGGGTCATGCTTGAGAATCTGGAGGTCAATATGTGCCCTTGAGGCCACAGGTTCCCCAGGCCTGAATGCTGTGAGTCTTATATAGTTTGGAAGGAAGGGGTGCCTTTCTTTAATTCTGGTTCTGGGCAACTAAGATAGAATCTTTCCCTAATCCGTCTCACTGGAGTAATTACCCATCTTATCTGGCCAAAGAGAGTTGGCCAGAGGCTAGACTCATGCCTATAATCCTAGCACTCTGGGAGGCTGAGGTGAGAGGATAGCTTGAGATCAGCAGTTGGAGACCAGCCTGAGCAAGAGTGAAACACTATCTCTACAAATAATAGAAGAATTATTTGGGTATAGTGGCGTGAGCCCCTAGCCCCAGCTATTTCAGTCTGGGTGACAGAGCGAGACTCCGTCTCAAAAAAAAAAAAAAAAATTCCCAGTAAGAGAATCTAAACTCCACTGTGTATTATCACATACTTCTGTTAATTTGGTGACCCACTGCATGGGAAATTTACAGTTTCTGATGACATCGAGCTCAGAGTAAGGAAAAGAAAGAGACAACAGGAAAACATGGGCATATTTTGCTTCAGAAAGGGAAAAGTTGAATTAATTTTCTGTTCCCAAATGGCTTCCTTTAGTGTCATATTGAAGCTTTTTATTTTGTAGATTCTCAGAGAAGAAACTCCAGGTGAAAGCAGCAGCATGCACATTTTCTGATCTACAATTTCATTTCCTCTGTTGATCTTACAGCATGAAATACCCTAGTCTTTCCCTTCTAAATACGGACACAAGTTGACCCAATGTCAAAGACCTCTGAAGCGTTTAGAAGGAAAAATTCTGTATATTTATCTTCCTGGTAGTCATACCCTTTTAGACAATGGACACAGAACAGTTTTGAGTGGTTGCTGTCTAGAAGCTGAATACTAATGTTCCCATACCCAATAAATATGTAGCTCTATGAAAAGATTAAGCAAATGTATTCTCATGGAGCAATAGAAAATGATCTATTTTGTATTTAAACAGAGCTAGACAAATTTCATGCAATTGTTTCCGGGCAACCATCTGACAAACAGCTTTCTACTTGTGATTTTTGTTTATCTTAGGATCATCTCAATCACGAATTCTGGGGACATCCAAACAAAAAATACACTGAATTCTACATAAGTACCGGAAAGATTTTCTAATTAATTGAAATGGCTTAGTTAAATTGCCCAGGGACTTTTTTTAAGAAAAGCTCATAATGTAGATCTTTTTTTGAAAGCTGAGGACCAAAACATAGCAGATTGCTATCAGTGAGACCTGTTTATGATGGTGAATTATGAAGCTGTGTATACTGATTCCATCTTTTTTTGGAAAAACATATTTTCCAAATTGGAGCTATATCTCCTTAAATAAACCTGTTTCTATTTTAATAGTAGAGAAAAACATACTATTGTTAAAATAATGTAAGGACAGAAAATGCCTTTTAGAAGATCCTTTTTACTTGTAGTGGTAACCAATTAGGCTACTATTTTAAGAACTCTGGGACCTGTGTATAGATACAATGGCTGAGTGACTTTAGCTATTAGAGTTTTATTGAGCAGGGAAGCTTGGTACTTTTTCCAACCGTGTTTAGGGGATTTTGCACTCAAATATTGCTCTGCCAGAAATGATTTCAAGAAGAGTGTTATTGCTGGCTACTGGTAATAGTAGCTAACATTTATTAACCAAATGTTATGTGCCAGGGACTATGCTAGATAGTTTTATATTATTCATTCATTTAATCCTCATGGTAACCCTAAGAGCAAAGTATCATTACTATCCCCGTTTTAAAGGCAAGGAACCTAAACATTAGTGAAGTTAAATCACTTTCCAGAGGGGGCAGAGCTAGGGTAGGAACACAGCATATTTATGCTACTGTCTTAAGATCCAGTGGGGTAAGAGGGCTATTTGGGGCTAGGAGAGTATAAATTAAGGTGATCCTTTTAGAAAGCAGTTTTGAAGTCCTTATCAAAATATTTTAAAAACAGCATACATTTTTGTCAAGGAATCCTACTAGGCATTAATCAGACGTTTGGACAATGATTATGTACAAGCGTGTTCACTGCAACATTATTTATAAGCTTTTATAATATAGATTGAGTAAGAGGAAGAAAACGGACTCTTTCCATTCTCCTCTCACACTCAACGCAGAACACTTCTGGGATCAAATGTGTGGTTGTATTTTGCCCATGTGCAAAGCATTTTTCTAGCAGACATCACCTGGGTTATCCTATAATACAGTAGAACCTCTGAAAGTTGGTTCAAGGGACAGTAACGAACTGGTCAACAACGGAGGTGTTCAACACAAGGAACTAGGCCTGCTATACATATACGTACATGTGGTGAAAATTACGTCACCTTAAGGAGGTGGTCTATGTAGGGAGGTGGTTAACCGTGCAGGTTCTATTGTATTTAATTCAATTTGACACCATCTGCCTGGAGATAGTGCCAGATCCTACTGGTTGAGGGCTCAGTCCCATATGTCTGCCCCCACTGCAAATGCTAATTGCAGGTCTAGGCCACCTGTACTTCTGAACATCTGGCTACAAACTGGGGTTCCCACTACCCTGCCCTTGGGCTCAATAATTTGCTAGGATAGCTAACAGAACTCATTGTTCTGCAAGCAAAACACTTCACTTGCACTTGCTAGTTTATCATAAAGGATGTTACAAAGGGCACAAATGAACTGTCTGAGGAAGGAATAGATCAGGTGCAGTAGGGGACGTGGAGCCTCCGTGCTCTTGGGTGTGCACCTCCTGGCACTGCCACCTGCACAGCTCATCAAATCTTGTTGCCTAAGAGTTTTCAGAAAACTTGATCTCCAGCACCCCTCTTTTCCTAGATATTGGTGGGTAGGATTGAAAATTCTACCTTTGGGGAAAGGCAGAGAGCAGATACTGGGAGTCCTTGATTATAACGCTGAGAACTTGTTTGTGTTTTACCATCAGTTTTTCTGTACTTTTGGGAGCTGATTATGGAGAGGGGAGAGTCTAGGGGCAAGCACTAGAGAGCAGGCTTTAAAAACTGGTTAAACAGGGGTAAGATGTCGCCGCTCACACCTGCAAGCCTAGCTCCTTTAGGAGGTGAAGGTCGAAGGATCGCTGAGGCCTGGAGTTGAAGGATACAGTGGGCAATGATAACACGGCTGCATTCTAGCCCAAGTGGTAGAGGGAGACCCTTTCTCTAAAAAAATAAATTAAATCTTCGTCTTTCATAGGATTAATTTTTTTTTCAAAGAAAAATGTTGGCTGGATAGAAAGGATCAGAGAGAGAAGCCATGGTGAGGAGGTGTCCTTAGGCTCAGCATGGGACTGGACATGTGTGTCAGTGGGGAGGGAAAGCACAGAGGTGAAGAAAATTCTGAGGCAGGGTGGGGGCGAACCTGGAGCCGGCAGGCTACGTGCTGATTTCGTGAGGACAGTTTTTGCTTGTTTATGATGTTGGATATCACAAAAGGTTTACACAGACCTTTTTTTATTTTTCAATCAGCTTTCCTTAGTGTTTATATACCGCGTGGCCCAAGACAACTCTTGTTCTTCCAATGTGGAACAGAAAAGAAAAAAGGTGGGTGGATTGCTTAAGCTCATGGGTTTGAGACCAGCCTGAGCTACAGTGACATCCTATCTCTAAAAATAACTAGGTATTATGGTGGGCGCCTATAGTTCCAGCTACCCAGGAGGCTGAGGCAAGAGGATAGGTTGGGTTCAGGAGTTTGAGGTTGCTGTGAGCTCTGACATCATGGCACTCTAACGAGGGTGACAAAGTGAGGCTCTGTCTCAAAATAAATAAACAAAAATTTTTTTTCGAGACAGTCTCACTCTGTCATCCTAGCTAGGGTGCCATGGTGTCATATCTCACGGCAACCTCAAACTCTTGGGCTCAAGTGATCTTCTTGCCTCAGCCTTCTGGGTAGCTGGGAATATAGGCGCCTGCCACAATGCCCAGCTATTTTTAGAGATGGGATCTTGCTCTTGCTCAGGCTGGTCTCAAGCTCCTGAGCTCAGGCAATCCACCCCTTTCGGACTCCCAGAGTGCTAGGATTACAGGCATGAGTCACCGCGCCCCTACGTGTGGAGGATGGTGAGGTCTCTAAGGAGACCACAGGGTTTTGCAAGGTAGAGATGATCATCTGAGGTCATTTGGTAGCAGGGGCAGAGCAGGAGACTTGAATCGAGGAGTAATTAAGAGCAGTGGAGAGGGAGAAAGTCAGTGCAAATATTTTCTGACAATGTTGGGTGGTAACACTTTCTTGAGTTAAAACTAAACTATGTATGTTTTTAGAGCACATGTGATATTTTGATACATGCATACAATGGATAATTCCTATTGATTTTGCTTCTTAAGCTGAACAGAGGGAGGGGTAGAGAGTAGAGAGGAAGAAGTTAATGATTCAGCAGAGAAATAGGATGGCTGCTGGCAGATGGCTTTGCAGAAGCAAGGAAGTGGTTGGCCCAAACCCACAGGTGTTTTTTGTCGTGGTAGTGTATTTTGTGTTTTTTTAAAATTCTTTTGGTAGAAATTCTTGCTGATGCAGTACCTTAAGGCAGAAATTAAAAGTCTAATTAGGGTGGTGCCTGTGGCTCAAAGGAGTAGGGCGCCGGCCCCATATGCCAGAGGTGGCGGGTTCAAATCCAGCCCTGGCCAAAAACTGCAAAAAAAAAAAAAAATTACCATTTTAGCCGGGCGTTGTGGTGGGCACCTGTAGTCCCAGCTACTTGGGAGGCTGAGGCAAGAGAATTGCCTAAGGCCAGGAGTTGGAGGTTGCTGTGAGCTGTGTGATGCCACGGCACTGCACCGAGGGCGATAAAGTGAGACTCTGTCTCCACAAAAAAAAAAACTCTAATTATTATCAAAGATATTTAAGATTATCATAATTTGCAGGTGATATGATCGCTGTTTTCCAATGGTGATTCTCAATCTTTTCCACGTTGTGGTACATGAAGAAAATGATGGTATCTGTAAGATATATTGGAATAAGCCATAGGGAATTTAGAGACAATTTTCTGTGGCCTGTTGGAATAGTACTTTATGTTTTTGTATTATATAATTCTGATAATAAAAATAAAATGTAAAGTAAGAGGGAAGATATTAAATATTATATTTACATAAAACCTGTAAGTAGAATGTTCTGAAATTGGTTACCTAGAAATTTAGGCTTACTTCTAGTTTAGACATAACTTTAATATAAGATTATTATGCCCGAAAGGGGTATAAACATTTCTCAATGTTGACTTTTTAAAGATCATCTCTTGCTAGTCAACGTAAATGAGAAACTTTATATTGGTTGCTGATTAAAAAAATTTTTTTTTAAGTTCATTTATTTATTTATTTATTTATTTTACTTATTTTATTTTTTTTTGAGACAGCACCTCAAGCTGTCACCCTGGATAGAGTGCCGTGGCATCACAGCTCACAGCAACCTCCAATTCCTGGGCTCAAGCGAGTCTCCTGCCTCTGCCTCCCAAGTAGCTGGGACTACAGGCACCCGCCACAATGCCCGGCCATTTTTTGGTTGCAGCTGTTGCTGTTCGGCGGCCCAGGCTGGATTCAAACCCTCCAGCTCAGGTGTACGTGGCTGGCGCCTTAGCCGCTTGAGCCACAGGCGCCGAGCCTAATTTAAAAATTTTTTATTTAAAAAAATTTTTTTTTTTTTTTTTGAGACAGAGCCTCAAGCTGTCACCCTGGGCAGAGTGCTGTGGCATCACAGTTCACAGCAACCTCCAATTCCTGGGCTCAAGCGAGTCTCCTGACTCTGCCTCCCAAGTAGCTGGGGCTACAGGTGC